>JALPQI010004603.1:0-62251 GCA_025490895.1 Thaumatotibia leucotreta
GTCCCGGTGGGGGCATTTATTGAGTATGATATAATTATATGTATATCATCGCATAGTATCCACAACACAAACCTTAATTGTATTTAGTGTGGGACTAGGTTAGTTTTTTGTAATGAATAGTAATGAGTGTCCCATGATACCTATTTATTTTTTATATCTTTAACTGCCTGAAGAGAGGGTTGATTTCTAGGGCTGCCCCTAATTAATTGTAGTCAATAGACTGCCCCTTGAATCGGTTCTTAACTGTATCTACCATATAAATACCACATTAGGTAGGTATGTACAAAAATCCAAATAGATTTTTTATAAATAGATACTTACATAATATACAGAATTTGAAATACTTATACATGTATTGTCGCCGAAGTCCCATGATAATGTGAGAATTGTGAGATAAATTGATGTAATTAGGTGGACATTGTGATGAGAAGGATTTAGCTCGCTAGACGTTCACAAGAGGGCGCTCGGATCGGAGCGCAGGGAGGAATGTAGGGATGACGCCGGCCGGGACCGGGGGGCCTGGAGCGATTCATTGATCCGAACGCTCTCGGGCCCATGACAGGGAGCGCCAAACTAGGGGGAGGGTCGCTCGCAGCATCTCTCTCCCTCTCCTTTAAGAATGAATCTCACTAGTTTACTCAAATGCGGTACCTAGGTATTTAATACGAATATTTGCGGGCTAAAAATGAGAAAATGCGATAAAAATGTTGTTAATGTTACTGCATTTCTTGTTGGATATTAAAATTTAAAACGGAACCCGTATATTTTAATCTTTAAGATATCCATTTATATCCTATTTATTTCCTTAATAAGTTTCTCTATATATAGGTATATTATTTTAATGCTGTCTTGGCAAATTGTTGAACAACTTTTGACATATAAATTGCACCACCCAACTTTTGAGAATGATTGATTGTAAAACGCCATTCGCAAAGTTCAAAAAAGCAACATGAGCGCGAGAAATTTGTAATTTGTCCAACCATCCAATGCTAACGTCAAGGAATACAACATTATATCGCTATTTCACTCCGAAGGCCCGAAGCCGAAACATTCAGCTATCTCACTCACACTCGGCGCGTTCGAGCAGCTTTTCGCGTCTCGCGGCATCTGTGTGAGTGAAACGAGCCACGCCGTTGTTGCATTTAACGCACAGCCACAGCACATCGACACCAACCGCGGCAGTGTTCGTTCAGCGCGTTGTTCTGCGCTGTTACTAAATAACCTAAAAAGTTGAACTAGCCAGATTATTTTAAGGAATAATCATTGTAATTATCATAAAATACTCATGACTACTTCGAATTTATAAAAGTTTGTGCTGTGACGTCGACGCCCATCTCGGAGGCGTACGTGGAGTGTATTTTTGTGCAACACAAAGCAAATACAAACGGCAAGCTGTGGGGATCAGGGGCCTTTTTTTTGCCGCCGCAGGGGATGTACTATCCTGTGAGTATACATTAAGTTTATTTAACGAAATTGTACGGAGTGATGTTTCATTGCCAGTTATTATTATCTCAAGCAATCTCAAGTCGTGATACTGATAGGATATTGGCGCACAATAGTACGGCGCATGTCGTTATTGTCAGATGCGTTTTGTTTATACAACGTCCTTTGCGTATTACACGGGTAGTTAATCTTTTCCCTTTAAAGTGATTTTTATAACCCTGGGCTTTAACTAACGTCGCTTACTTATTGATCTTAATGAAGACTTTTGAGGTACCTCTGTACCCAAGAAGTCCATGAACGTTGATTCAATTAAAACATGTACATGACAGGAATTATCAATCTACTGAGAACGCCTCTTAAAATATGCTGTGGCATGAATGAATGAGTAACTTTTGCCTTCTACCACTAGATGTTGTTTTGTCTCTTGAATATTAATTAGATTTAAATACGCTTTAATCTGCAATAATGTAGGTATACATATAGAGTTACTGAAGGCGTTGTAAATAACATGAGACATTTCTTTAATATACCTGATAACCTGAGGATTATACAAAGAAGTGATTTAATGATTTTTCCACTGTATCACATCAGGTTACTTTTAGGGATGACATTACGTGATTAAATGTGTTTACAGAATTTGTTTTGCTATACAGCACATATCTAAATACACGCACAGTATACCTGCTTATAACAAACATAGTACCTAGCTACGGTAGGTACCTACCTACCGCGTCTATCCTATCGACACTGTCGGGAAATGGAATAATATATCAATAAAATTTGATTTATTAGTAAAAAAAGAAAAATGAAGACATTTCTATAATAATGGGACAAAACATGCGGAAGATTGATTGAAATTCTGTTTTCTATAGACTATTGAAATTGTTATAGGTACCTACCTTTTTTATGGGTCCTATTTATTAATGATACTACTTAGTAGGTAAAGTTCCTAGGTGCTTATTTATTGTGTTGACTTTGAACTTTGCCGTAAATTAATTGGTAGGTAAGTTGCCAGAGACAACCTGGGTGACCCTGAGCATTGTCTATCTGCAAATTTGGGATTCATCCATAGGTATCATGTTACTAATGTTACTATTGATATTTTGTAGTAGCTCGTTTATTATTGATATTTTTGTTAGATATTAACTAATGATAGGTTATCTGTGTATAATAACACCACAGATTTGGTGAACTGTTTTTACTTTTTCAAATGCCAGCCTCCTAGGTAGGTACTAGGTACCTATATCACCATGGTGACAGATTCGAATGACAATTATTGTCTGTTACTGAAGATGTAGATGTCCATAGGATACTAGATAGGTACCTACTTATCAACGCGCGGGAAATTTGCTACTTTCCATTCAGCATCGTAGTTATAGTCTTGAAATAAATAATATCTAGGTAGCTGGTAGGCATTTCGGATAAATGTGAAGAAAATAATAGTGATAATTTTATCTGACAGATACCTATATTTTTATCTGGCGATTGTAAAACAGGCTCAGTAAGAAACTGTAAATACCTATCTTGAATAAATAAGCACCTACCTTCTTTTGTAAGGTTCCTGTAAAATAGGTTTCACACGGAAGAATAGGTCAATTACCAACCTACATACCTTCCTCTACCCCTATTATTTTTAAAACCTATTCATCGATAGGTACCCCACGATAGGATTTTAGTAAAAAATTATCACCACAACAATTTTTTCTTACTTTTTATTCTATCTCGTCGTGAGTGATTAAATATATTGTATATCATGTATAGGCTAAGCTACCTACCTATACCAAATTGCAAATTTCTAGTACTAACGGTCACTGACCTAAGCTGCGGACAGACAGACAGACGGTCATGGCGAAACTACCTACTCTAGGTAAAAGGGTTCCTTGTTTACTACGGAACCCTAAAGAGGAACTGCCTATTTCTGAGCAGTCATTGTGGTATTAAAATGGCGGGAAATAAACAAAGAACTTGAGCGTGATCGTGCACTTTATTTAGGCATTTACCCAACATTTACCGCCTTTTCTGGTGACACAATGTGGTCGGCCAGGGCTCTGCTTTATCATTTTATCAACTCGAAACAACCCTTAACCAGAAGTGGAAATCATTGCGAATTCCATGGCTCTGCGAGAATTTGATCGAATATTAACTACCTATATCGGTCAACCAATCGTTAGGTATATGTTAACCTTATGCGCAGGTAGGTAGGTATTCCATTGTTCACATATATTTGATGTATTCGCACATATCCGTCATCAGACACGTTACGGCTATTTCGGTATAACTTAAGTAAGATTTATTATGTTAATACTTATCTAGAATAATAGATTTTAATAAAAAAAAACTAATGTCCATATAGGTACCTACAATATACACCATTTCTATAAAATGGAAAAGATAAAGCATCTGTAACGGCAGCCCGTCTAAAGTCAAACATTAATAGATACTAACGAGAAATGAACTCTCGCCTGAATAGTTATTAAACTTGCATAAATTACCAACTTTACCCAGCGAACTTGGTAAACAATTGGTACCTAAATAAGCATCTGAAATTAAATTGGGTAGAACGCTTGCTCGTCTGCCAGCCTACGTCGGATATGCAAAATCGCTCCCGTTTCTACCTGCGTTCGAAGTTGCTCTGTTGCTAAAATAAATAACAGCACGTTTTTGTTCCTTTGTTCAAAATTCGGGCGGAGTCGTAAGGGCAGATTACTGGAACCCGTTCAAAGCCTCAAGGTGAACACGCACGGCTGGCGGGGAGATGCCACTAATAAGGATAAAAATATTTACATCTTCGAGTTCACGGTCGATCCTCCATTTTGAAATGTGTGCCTACCTGCTTATGAAGCAAAGGATCGTTTTAGCTCTGATTGTACCTGTAGTAGGCAAGGTAACAAAAGAAGTGTTCACTTCTCTGGGGTTCTTTCTTACAAATATTAACGCAGGTAACTTAACAATCATAAGACTTTGCCGAGTTTACATGAAAAAAGTTCATTTAGAATTTTTAACGTTGGTAATTGTAGGCAAAACTTACAATTGGCGCTATTGCTTTAAATTATATTCATAGGAACTCACAGCACCTACTACATTCTTAAACGATTTTGTGGGAATATCAGATTTTTTTAAACATAATGGAAAGCGTCGGCATCGGCAAATAGTGTACCTATTTCTTTTCCAGTTATTCCCGCCCCACGTGGCCGAGGTTACAACAGATGAGAGAAATCGTGGCCATTTATTCCCGTCAGGAATCCCCATCATAGCTACGCTACACTTTGCATGTGAAATGACGTACATACCTATGATAGCTTACCGTACTTTTGTTATAATCACATGGAAACGTTTCACTCATATGCGTCGATTGAGTACACATACATTTCTTATTTTCCTGACGTTTACAGCGTGACGTTCCTCGCAGGAATCATACCACGGTCTATACCATTCGTCAGCAGGATCCAAGAAAAATGTCAACAAATATGGCTGACTTACCGTACACTACATTTGATGTGTTTGATTTGACACATCGTGAAGTACGTTCGCAGATATAATTTTACTTTAATAGTAATAAATATTAATAATTTTAACTAAGATGTATGTGAACTCAAGACTGGTGTTAAGTTGGTAGTAAAACAAAGATTGTATTCTAAAAGTGCGTGATTATTTAATAATGCAAGTTTATTTTTTTTATTTCTACTGTTGAATGGTATACCTGCCACCACGTCAAATAAATACCTATTAAATGTAAGTAAAGCAAGTAAAATATCTATGCCCGAATCAGTTTATAATACAAGTGTCCGTACTTGTTTACCGCCGTATCACAACCATGTATTACCTGATTAGTATATTTATACATAATTATAATATTGCGCGTAGCTATTTCCTTACATTGCCGTTCAGTAGACCGATGTCAAATCGGCCAATTATCGAGAGCTCGTGACCTATTGTGATTGCGAACTGAGTCGGCCGGTATTCGATTACAGTTCAACAAATCTCCTGTGTTCTGTCGCCGAACTACAGTGTTCCTGGAAAATTGCTCTATGTACGTTACACATACACATCTACCTGATGTAGGTATTATTGATTGGATTTTGTTATGGCAGCCAATTGAATATTTTTTACAATACCGCGCGTTGTGATGTTTCGTACAAAAGAACCTTTGTTCGTCTTTGTGATGACGAAAAAGACGGCCAAGTGCGTGTTGAGCCACGCATGTTGGTATGGAGGGTTCCGCATTTTCATAGGTACGTCTACCTACATACTCGTATAATACCTAGGTCAGGAAAATCTTATCGTGTCATTACGGGGTTGTGTAGTAAAATTTTTTTTTGTTACCTGTAAGTATTATAGTACAGATAGTAAATAATATTAATTATCTAAAGTTCATATTTTTTACAATAGTTAACAAAAAAAACTTGTTCAAACTGAGGTACCGTGTCACTGCAACGGCAGCGCAACTTCGAATAGCTTTGGCAATGACGAGTATGATGACATTTGAGACATACTATACAGGTTGCTCCAAAGTAAAAAAAAAATAAGGACAAATTGCGGGTATCAACTAATGGTACAATATACATACCACAATTATACATAGGTACACAAGTAATTCGTTTCATTAAAATAAAATAATTCATAAAACTCTTATTTATTTTTTTCTTAAAATATTACAATACTTACTAATGACGTGACCCATTATTAGAACAAAAAGTAGCCCGAAAAGCTGTTAAGGCACAAGATGCTTCCTTATCGTGCCACAGCCTTTGTATCATTTATATTTTTATAAAAAGGTGTCAAAAGTATACTAATAATTAAATGCATCAACATACTGTTTTGTTTTAATTGATTTCTTTATCATTAAATAACTTAGGTTTAAACGCCAGAAATCAAATCCTTGTAAGTTACAGCGAAGAGGTTATTATGAAGGTGAAATGTTAAACCTAGTAGAGTAAGGTTAAATCGAGCTGGCCCTGTTAAGCTCAAGATAATTTTGTTCGGCTTCTCATCGTATCCTCTATTGTTCAATATTACAATGTAAATCACACGAGGACATACCGATACACGATTTTGATTTATGGGCAATGGTCATATTGGGCATTCATTAAAATACCCTTTGTAAACTTGTTTGTAAATAAATAAATGAAATTTTCCTTGCTTCACCAGTTAATTGAAAATTTTCCTATTATGTGATTGGAGTTTGTTTTTCGCATCTTGTGGCATTGTTTGTCAAGCAATTGACATACGCAATAAACAAGACAATTGACAAACGTGCCTATTCGATTTCGTCTGTATCGTCTGATCAAACTTTAAATAATCTAATCTTTATAGTTATAAACATGTAAGGAAGTTAGTTATCGTTTTCTAAGTTGTTCATCCAACTCCGAAGTCCCAAGTTGTTTATGCCTACTTGTACAAATTCCTGTTTGCCACAAAGCCAGGTTTCCCTCTAATTCGCTGGATCCCTACCGCTTTTAATGGCGGTCTCCATTGTTGTACACGCCTGGAGAAAGTTACAAATTAATTTAAATGTTCTTAAGTAACACGGCCATCCTTGTTGAAGCTGTTAATGAGTTACTTATTTCGCTCATTTTGGAGTAACCGGGAGAGCGGAAAATCGACTTATCTTGTTCACCCTTTTGTTGCTTTCTAACTTATAACACTGTGGCTGTGTTTTCGAGGATATAAATCATTATGTATTACTTATATTGCCAGCCGAATTAAATGTACAAGATCGCAAATAAAACAATAAACTTACCATAGTTACCGATTCAAAGTCCTAATTTTATTCTTATTAAATTAACATACTGCTATTTACAAATCACCAATCAGATTATATTGGCTAATAGTAGAGTTATATCCACATTTTTCATCCTACGCAAATGCGCGATTTCTTCGAGTTGGTCATATAAATTTATGACTCGTAGGTACTTCATATTTGTAAAATCCGGCGTCGCGTGGAAGCAGAAGCAGTGATGAATACCAAGTATTAATCCTACCCTATCACGAATAGATTTACTCGTGTATGTTATTATAATCCTACCATGATAATAAGAAAGGAGTTGCATATATTACAGAATCTAAGTGTCCTTTATTTTTCTTCGTAGCTAAAAAGTAAATTTATAAACTTCTTAATCACAGCCCTGGGTACACGAACTCCCGTTTGTTACAGCAATATACATATTTTAATACCCTTGTGACAGAGTGCCAATTATAGAACCGCATGCTAAGCAAGACGCAGGTTTGACATAGATTCTCTTATCTAGTTTTTTTTTAATACGTAATCTATATTTTCAGTTCTATAATATCTTCTATAATTTCAATTCTGTTTCCAAAACTCGTGAAAGTCCTTTAAATCGTATTCCCGTGTGTTGAAATAAATTACTTACAAATTAACATAATTTGTACTCCTTCCTTCAAGGAATACGTGCAATTAGAAAATCTTATATATGATATCGTGTAGGCCTGTAGCGCTGCCGCTTAATTGAGTTTACTTGGTTTAGCTTTCGTTAGCCATGCTCTTATTTCTCTCGTGAATTTGTCGGGATGAAGGACATGAAGATGAATCGGAGCGAATTATACTCGCATTTCGGCAAACACACGCTTATTAACGGTAAAAGGTAGCCTAAATTTCCTTTTATTTTTATGGGAAATTTAGTTTTGGAAAGAAAATAATTATACTATATTATTTTGAGGAATTTGAGTCGGCAACTCTGCATAATACACAAACACATTGTAAAGAAATAAGAAATAATATTTTCCAGAAATATGCCTGCAGCTCCGATTTAATATTTTATTTCGCCACACATTAATAACTGTATTTACTCGATTTCGTGATTGTTTGAAAGGATATCATTAATTATTGGTGTAGTTTAAATATATTAGGTATCCACATGTGTAATTTGTACACAAAGGAATCTACATAAATATTATACATATTCAAATCTCCCACATTTGTAAAACGGCTGGTTCACATCTGCTCAAAAAATGAAATAGGCATGACGTCCTAATGCTGTGTCGTGAAGGCTGTGAAACCGTTACAGAAGTACAGAACCCACACGGGTACTTAGAGTTCATCTAAAATAACAAATATCATTAATGTTACAAATTTAACATAACATTTTGATTACTTGCTATTTGTAATTCAAATATAACTTACTTATATAGTATAAATAAATTATTTTGAAGGACATTAAATTTACACTTAAAAATGTTTTAGTACTTTTGCTATTAATTTCCTTAAATTACCTAATGGGGAATACTGTACAAGATTTATTTAAGGAATACTGTATTTTGGGAATGATCTCTATGAGAAGTTTACGCGTATCAAGTTATACAGACCTATCTTACGCGGTATCGTCTCTAGGGACACGGCAGCAGCGCTCCCACCGTTAAAATACTGGTTATATATCTAAACATACGAATATCGTCATTATTCAAGACAAATACGGAGACTTCTGAGATTAGATAATAAATGTCATTAGTAAATAGTAACCTCCTATTTATCACCGTTAGGATAACAAACCATTACTGTATCGATAAATCGTTTACGAAATAAAATTTAACAAATAGGATCCACGGTCCGGTGTGAGCAAGTATAATTACTGTCCTGATTTTATTTACCCTTCTGTATTGTGTTAGGGATGTGCCCTGGATTTATTTACTACCCCGAGCCCGGTGTGCGACCAGCTGCACAGCAAGTGTAATTATTCATTCTAGAATAGCGAGGTTTCACTCGCTTGAATACAGTAAATTACACTTTCAGTTAACGCATGCATTTACGGCACAATTTAAATTTCTACCCATTAAAGTGACCGACGCGACGTTCGCTAACGAGTCTATTTTGTTACTGATTTCGGCTGAAAATATTCATGCATCGTTTCGGAGTTCTTAAATCGAATTAGCTTCTACACGTTAGATTAAGCGTTCACAATCCGGCGAAGAGTTATCTTCTGTGGTACCATACGACACCAGTAGCTGTGTACCACATGAGTTGGCAAGAGTAACGTTTACTCCATACGTAAAGAAGTCCGCCATGTTTGCGCCAATCAATCAGTGCGAGCGGGGTAGACTGCTTTAGGTGAAATTACGCTTTATCTGAAACACGTTCAAGCGTTTCAAGAAACGGCGTTTTCATACGCCCAAATGAAATTGATTAACTTGTGTCACTTTGTCCTAATACTGCTTATAATAGACTATTATGGCGATCGAAATTATCTCATAGATAGAACTCGTATGCCATGTGTGACTGAACATACGAGTATTAAATAAGCGGGATAGAAAGTAAACGCTTCTTTCGATACAGTTGGCTCATGGTAAAACACTTCACTGTTGTTATAAAATGGCGTCGGAAAATGTAGAAATATTTCGCTGCTATTTATAACAAACATAATTTAGTAGATAAGTTAATTATAGCATTTTTACAATCAAAAATTTTTACAGTCAAAATACAAAAAGTGCGTCTGATATATCCTTACAGATAAAATCGGGCAGTAATTGTAGCCCTTTGGTTCCATGTCTGTAAAATATAGAAATTATTTAACACTTTCAATGAAAAACGTAACTTTTCATTTTTCGTTTAAGTAGTGTAAGTACACTAACACCAACCATGTTTGACAAACCGGTCATGTGGAAAGCGTCTCGGTATTTTTATAAAAAACACGAATATGTCGAGTACTGAAAGTCGGGCGCCACCCATTTTCCGCGAGTTTGACTAGCCTCATGTCTCCGGCAAAGTAAGCGTTCATTTATCTCGCACTGCGTACGTTGATGGGCATTCATTTATCAACCATAAGAGAAGAAAGGTGATTAAATACCGTGTAGCAGCCAGCTGTAGCCACTTCCGGATTCTGAAATCTTAATCATGTTTTCTCAGGAAACAGTTGCTATACCATTTATAACAAATTTTAACTGTAATAGTTTGATCTGCTCTCGTGCACTATCATACATTATAATATTTGTAAGTGTTCGGAGACGCCCTAGGGTAGTATTAGCACTTTACACGCGCGAAGAAGACACACGTACTACTAGCGCCATCAGCTAAATTTAACTAATATGCGTTTTAAAAATCGAGAGATCGTTTTAATAATAATTTTAGTTATAGTTGTAGTATTCATTGTGGTAAGTCAAGATCTTATTATCAGGCCGATTTAATTGGGACGGCGAGCTATTTATATTCGGGTTTGACGTTTACGAGGAATCTTGACGCCTGTAGTACCATCGACATGATTATAAATTGTTTACGTAATCATCAGAAGTAGTATATATGCTTACTTATAAGCAGAGATCGGAAAAATGTGCGTCATTGTTCGCAATAATATAGACAGGACTCCAAAGTTGTTTGAATAATTAATCATTATCAGAAAATTACCTATTTGACACCGGTAACTGTGAAAACCTTTGTAACAAGTCACGTTAATCCTTCGAAATCAAATTTCAAGAAATTATTCTTTCAATTATTCATTTAATCAACTTTGGAGTCATGTCCATATTATTGCGAACAATGACGCACATTTGTCCGATCTCTGCCTATTAAGGAATGCTTTTTATTTCTTGATGCATTAATTGCGTTTAGCACGTTGATAGTGACCACTATTCAATTAACCGCCATTAAGCCTATTTATATACATCGATGCACTGTTCCGCAAAAAATAATAGCAAATATTTTCTACTTTTCTGATAAATTTAACGAATAGTAACATTGAAGCAGGTATTTTCAACGAAAAGAAACACTTTGGCACCACCAAACTACGTTGTTGTATGACATAGCTCCATGGTAAACAAAGAGTGGTAGTGGTGGTGGTGGAGTGGTAAACAAGTCGTGAAATACAAGCCTATGATTTCCATACTGTAAAATCACAAAGCGCGTATTACGCGCAGCTATTAATTAATGGGTAGATAACGGCATTCACGGCGTGGTTTATCTCGTGACCTGAAGATTAACTCGTGATTGTTAACACTTAAATACTACTATTTACAAAAGTGTGTTCAATTTGTTTTACATTACCTAGCTGCTTATTGTTTCTTGGTTTCTGTCTGCAAATTTAGTATTATTATTCGACCGCGCTCTCCCGCTCTTGTTAAAACACCAATTACACCATTTACACCACAAGAGTAGCTAATAACAACAAGTTAACTCGCGCGGTCAATGAACCGGTACTATCAATTAATTTATAAATGTACGCTCATGATGAGTAAGATCCATTCCACATGCTTAATAATCTTTACAAAAATCTGTTTTGGACACAAATTGGCCACAGTCCAACAGTCGCAGATATCGAGCTGGATGCTAGGAATGTCGGCGATCCGACTGCGTGTACGTGACGTTGCCCAATGGCAGAGTTAAATGAGAGATTTATTACGTGTTAACTTGTCCCGCATCTCTAGCTCACGCAGAATATACCTGATCCGTTCTAGCCATGAAGATCAATTTCCGCAGCTTGCGCGACTAGAATACACCGATTATTTCCTTATTATGATCTTGTTGATTTAAAAATGACAACCGAAGCTTGTTCTATGTCGCTGGAACAATCTCCATTTTTAACGTTGTTTTATCTCTAAATTTGGCTATAGGTCAGACGTCGACACGCCCAATTCGCCCAATCCCTCAGGCCGTCGCTATGTCCTCTTTGTGTAATAACTTTGCCTGTTTCAAAAACTTTCCTTATTTTTAGCTTTTCAATTTTCTCGCTAAATAAAAACCAAGTTCTGTTACAAGTGGACCCCGAATTGAATAGCTTACCAACCGTAGACTGAAGTTGGCACTAGCTTTATCTGTTCTCAACTCGAGCTCGAGCACAAAAAGGCCTGTTTACGTGATAGCCGAGCTACTCGATTCACCTGCCAACTACCACACCGCACCCCTACAGCTGCACTGACGGATAGTTCATGTGACCTCAGATGACACAGGCCCCTTACATCAAGCAAAATTTACAATTTCTGCCAAAAGTTCAGTGAAGTCTTTACAGATGGAATATATTTACGGTTTTTATAGCATCGGAGAGTATATTAATATGCTGCTAATAATATGTAGAGACATAGAAGTTCGTTGTAATTTTTTTTTTTTTTTTTTTTTTTTTTTTTTTTTTTTTTTTTAAGTAGCCTCTATTGTGTCCCACTGCTGGGCAAAGGCCTCCCCCTTACATTTCCAAACTTCTCGATTTAGGGCTATTTCTGGCCAGTTGTTGCAAAATGCATCCAGGTCATCCCGCCATCTCTTCTTGGGCCGACCAATTCGCCGTTTCCGCTGCGGTATCCACTCCGTAGCTACTTTTGCCCACCTCTGTGGATGCATTCGGCGAACGTGACCAGCCCAGTCCCATTTCAGCCTGGCGGTTTTTACTCCTACGTCGACAATGCGAGTTTTGAAACGCAAGGTAGTGTTACGGATCCGGTCAATCCGTTTCACTCCAAGCATGCTGCGCTCCATGGCTCTTTGGCAAACCTTCAGCTTGACCTTTTGTAACTCGGTAAGTGACCAGGTTTGGGCTCCGTAAGTCAGAACTGGCAGTATACACATGTCGACGAGCTTCCGTTTGAGGGATATAGGCAAGTCTCCCTTCATTAGGTCTTTGAGAGACCAATAGCTCTTCCAAGCGTTTTGGATCCGTCTTTCGACTTCTTTATCCTGTCTTTGGCTGAAAGATACTATTTGTCCTAAGTACGGATACTCGTCCACATAGTGTATGTTCTGCCCGTCAACCTCAATCTTGCGTTTCTTGCCATTGGTCATTACCAGAGTTTTAGACCGGTTCATTTTGAGGCCAACCTGAAGGCTTGCCGAGCAAAGATCTTGTAGCATTGTCTCAAGTTCCTCCGCTGAATGGGCAAAGATAACAATGTCGTCGGCGAAGCGAAGATTGGTTAATCTTCCTCCACCGACGGCTATTCCCTTGGGTTCCCATGAAACCGCCAAGCGTTGAAATATTTGTTCTAGGGCACTGGTAAAAAGTTTAGGAGATAGCGGGTCTCCCTGTTTGACGCCTTTTTCTATCTTGAACAACTGACCAGATGTCTGTAATTTGATGTTCGCAGTACTGTTTTGATATATGGCTTTAATAATATTGATGTATGTGGGTTCTATGTGCTGGTCTCGAAGTGAAGTAAATATGGAACAATGTGTTATACTATCAAACGCTTTTTCGTAATCTACGAATCCCAGATAAAGAGGTAGGTTGAATTCGTTACATTTCTCTATAATTTGGTTCGTTGTAATAATAATTTAATAATGGATAGAGCCCGCAATTACGAGCAAAATCATTCAAAGAGGATAGTTAGATTTTTGTATGTCATTAGTTACAGTCATTTACCTAATTATCAAACCTAGCTCTAGTGCAGAGACCCCTCGTGCGTTTTTTTTCTACTTAGCACTACTGGGGCCAAATTAATAGGAAATTGTATTTATTTTATTCAAGTACCTACAGTAGGTAATTAGGTAGGTAGATATATTAGCAAAAGTGCGAGGTGTGACCATTTGCCTGATGTGCTGTTCCATATAAATACCTATATAAATAATAAGGGTTTTATCATTTAATTCCAATCTTGTGAATTTTTGGCTCAACTTTAGTTGCCAGGTAAAATAGCCAGTCAGCTGAACAATTAACTAGGTTCCCATTTGCTTACTTTGCTAGTTTCTATCTCCCAATTACACCTATTGGCTCGTTCGGAGTTTACCGATTCGCAGTCCAATTGCGATGTCATACTACAGAACAACATTGCATTGTATAGGAATTAAAGACCTTCCGGTCGTTCTATTGTTTACCTTTTCTGCATAGCGTGTTGTCAGTAATGTAACTAGCAGTCAAGGTCTTATTGTACCTATTAATTCGTTGTAATCCGCTTAATTACATTAATTTATATATTACAGTCGAAGACAAAATAAGGGGTATACAAAAACGTTCAAAAATATGTCCCAGTGCACTCTAATTCTGTGTAATAAGAACGTCGTAACATATTTATGAACGGATTCTTTCGATACTTATTTTTGCACTTGACTGTACAATAAAATTGTCCGTTAGGTAAGCATAACATATTGTTTTAAGTGTGGTATTTACGAGTGTTTGATGCGGGTAGTCATTGATATGTGCGGTTACAACGATTAATGAAACGCGGTTCGCCTCGCTGCGGCCGCCGCGGCCACCCCACGTGTGTAGCGCGCCTAGTGTGCCTGGAGCGAGCTGTTAGCGTGCGCTGATTGCGCCCACAGACCCGCTTCAAAGCGAACCGGTGAAAGGAAGCGTTCCCAATGTTTCCATGCTTATGAACCGCGAATGAACTTTTATTCTCATCTGTTTATCCTGTCATACGGAAACTTCGAAACCCTTTGCAACTGTTTTACTCGCCTAATGAGCCGCTATCTATTAACAGTCATTAATAACTTTTTATCGTTTTATTTGTTATTTAATTACGCACTTAAAGAATGTGTGGTAGCGGTACCTAGTTAAACCATTATTACTTTGTTTGTGTTCAGTATCGGAGCGTATTTATATACCTATTTTATGAGAACAGGCTTTGTCTAAATTACAGTGGATTTGGGAGAGGCAGCTGTCAGGCGATGACTTGCACAAGATTATATGAATAACCGAGGTTTGCCGAATTTCTCAATATACAATTATACATTCCGTCAAATATTTTGGTACTAACGTATGTATTGCATCTGGCATTTGAAGGCGAACCAGTTCAGTTGGTGGCAAATAAATACCTGTTCGTACAGCGGCGCGCCAGCGCGGGCGCAGCGTCACGAGCCGCTATTTACTATAATTATTGTTTCACTTCATTCAATCCGCGAGCGATGCCCGTGTAATTGGAACGACTTGTGATAACTTATTGCGCTCGTCTGACGCGCTGACTATAGCATAACACAATTATCGAAAGTGTATCCTGAATTCTGTCTTCCTTTTACAAATTCGTTATTCTGGTTTCACTCGAGTAACGGTTAAAAAGGATTAATTTTATTTTTAAGTATACATATTTATAGATAATAACAGTGTACACAAACTCAAATACCAACCTTTTTCTTGAAATGTTGTATGGTAGGTATATTTATGAAAGGGAGAATTTTATTCGATTTGTTGAGCTGATTTATGTAAAATAGTCCATTTCGGTTCGCTTACGTCATTACTTATTATATTCTATCATATCGAATGAACAATAAAATTAGACGAATAAATATTGCAATGTTTATGCTGTATATGTATATGCATCGCTTAATAGTAATGCATATAAAAGAGATTATGTAGTCATCCGTCCGTTCGTTTTACCATATAAACGCACTCAACTATTTCTTTTGTGTTTGTTGAATCTAAGTAGGTAGACCTATATGTGATTTATCTAATAGTCCGTTTAAGACATTAACACGAATTAATGTAGTTAATATCTGTGTAAAATCACCTAACATGGCGTTTTCAAAATTTCATTGTTTTAGTTAAATAACATTATCCAGGTTCCCCGGTCTTTGAAATGTAGGGTATTTTATTACCGTTAGTCACTGTGAGAATATCACTATATTTTTGCATAAAATAGAAGCCTTAAATGGATATCCGTTCGAAAAAGGCAGTAAATTGTCGTAAAAGATTTTGCGTCAATACCTATAACCTCGTTATTGGACGGGGCGGGTAGCGGGTACCGTGCAAATTACGATCGCCGTAGAATGTAAATGTATTCCGATTCAGGTGAATAGGGCAACTTATCCCGGTCCCGAGAGGAGTATGAAAATTATTTGGGCTCGTGCCAACGTTGCGCGTTGGGCGTTGCTCGGTTTGCGGGCAGCGCAACGCCTCACCCGTCCGTCTCGATAAGTAGTGTCCACGTAATGCAAGACTCTGAAAGTGCATCATTTGTCTCAGCATCTTGTTTAACATGTGTATTATGTTATGTCAATTTCGCTGCCAATATTATAGCTTCATGCGCAATTATAACAGTAACTAGATA
This sequence comes from Thaumatotibia leucotreta, assembly GCA_025490895.1. Lineage (NCBI taxonomy): Eukaryota > Metazoa > Arthropoda > Insecta > Lepidoptera > Tortricidae > Thaumatotibia > Thaumatotibia leucotreta. Next base: position 16,354 of record JALPQI010004603.1, read on the forward strand.
TCTTCTACGCTCGACGATGGCTGTACTCGTATCGCAGTCCAATCAAATTATACGAATGACACAACAAAACTGGACTGTTTTAGCGTGATTACCATGATAATGGTATTTACACTAGAGTTAGACGAATAGTGTATAGTAGCTAAAGCGTTTATTTATCACATAAAACAAACAGTGCTATGTGTTGTTTAGTTCTAGCCATGTGTAGTACATCCAACAACATAGTTGACCAGAGCTGTTTGTTGCTTTCAGGTGAGTAACGGCAATGTCATCGATACGGGGACCACAACCCTACTGGTATTTACAATTTGATATTTTCGGCACTTAGCATGTGAATGCAATGTATAATCGTTTAAATAAGAATCATTAATCTGACATTTTATTACATAATCTCAGACACTATGTGCCTGGAAATGTAATTGAATGTGTATGTTTAAATCGTTAAGCACTTTTAAACACTACAATTCACACTTTTGTTTCATCTGGGAATCTTGTTGTGTTTATGGCATGTTTGTATAGTTTCTTAGGTTCATTATAAGCCTCGGTAATAACTTCATTAAGTGTTCTCATCAGCATGATCTGCGCGTCAATTAGTCCGAAAACTGTTCGCACGTGATAATCCACTTAGCTTTTATTTTAATAACTTTCAAATGAGTTTCCTTTCTTCTGTCTTCTTTTTTTTCTGTATTGTTTATATTTTGACGTAGCTTTTAAAGTTAGATATTATGTATTATAAATATTCTATTTTCATGAGCCCTCGATATCACTGGCAGTTTGTATATTATCAACAAGGGTAAATAATGTACATAATTGCAATCCTGTACCGTTAATAAAAACTGCTACTGGATCATTACCAACAAATAAATATTATGACACAATCTTACATTACACCAATCAATCACAACCAGTATAAATAATGATGAACTCAATAAAAATTGATTTGTGTCTATATTACATTCTCATATAAAACAGATTGAATACTTGTAAGTACAAGTAGGTACATACACAGCATCCATGTTTAATAAATTATAACTCAGCAACTAACTCGAGATTCGGACCCAGGGCCTTTGTAAGGTATGGTCCTTGGTCTCTTCCCAAGCTAAAGGTGCCTTAACCCCTCGTATGCTTAGACACGGATCCGTGCGTGGGAATTTCAATTTATTGTTTTAAGTGTCAAGGTCACTTTTTCAGTAACCTAACTTGACAGGCCGCATACGAGGGTTAAAAGAATTGGAGTTCGCACATATTTAGTTCGTATTTTTTTACTTGTTTATTACGAGTACCTATCTTGCTCTAATATATTGTCTGATTCGTAGGTACATTGTACATACTTCATTATATTAAAAGAATTTCAAATTTCCGTAGATAATATTGTATTATGGAGTTCATATAATAAAGACGCATGTATTAAAATGAACCCGACTAACAGCGGTTTTTTCGGTCGCTATGCCCGAGGGTGCTTTATCAACTTTTTAATACCCGCTACAAAGCTTTGAAAAAAAAAGATCCGGTTTAAACATCCGACCTGAGGCTAATTTTGCAAATCTGGGTATACTTAATTCACAATTTTTAAAGTACATAGTCTCTTGACATCATGTTACGTAGTTATCCCGTTAGTCAAACCTTTATAGTTGATTATGGCAAAGACTACGTAGCTCTACTTAAAGTGGCTCATAATAGGTATATACCTATATTTGTAATAATTACATAGCCATGAAGATATTATACATACATATAACATGCTTGATTGTTTTCAGCTCTTAGAGAAATACGTGTTTTCAGGGCGGGGTATTGTAATATAAAATGCGTAATTTGTAATGTTATTGATTTACTCGCGTAATTAGAATTATTTACTACATTTAGATTATCTACTTAAAACCAATTAGGTATTCTTAGCTCGCTTGTTAAGGTAAGATCGGTATCTGATTTTACAAAATAAATATGTGTATGGGTAGCAATCATTGTAAAGCGCAATAAACTTGGTTTTGTCCTAAAGAATATAATTAATGGTAAAGCTATTAATATAACTAAACGGTTAAACGTATAAGTTATTATATCTCATGAAAGTTTTAATTCCTTGGTAAAGCTTTTGCACCTTATAAAATATAATGAGCCCAGTATTTAAAGTTCCAGATCCAGATTCGTTCGCTTTATGTTACGAGTACGATATACTGTCCTGAAAGCTTTTGCAATTAGCGTTATTTTTATCTTGTAGAAGCCTTTTAGAGCGTAACTTTGTTTCATGCCTTTGTAACAAGGGATAGATAATCGCCGGACTGCGTAGGTAGGTAGATGGGATGTTCGGTACGAGCTTTATCATGGGACTTGGGGAAATTACACTGAATAACTTATCAATCTGAGATCAAGCAAATCAACGTTATAGCGCGTCACCTTTGAGAGTTGTCGTAGATCGAAGTACCATTAAGGCCTCGTCTGGCCAGGTGCCAGAGTTTCGGTATTATTAGTTCGTCGACAACGTCTGAGTTAATCAAGCTCAAATAAGATCAATATTCTCCGTAGGTGATGGTCCAGGGCCGTTGCCGGTGCCTGTCACCCGGGATTACCGACCAGAACCGACAACGATGTACGACGCCCGTTTCAAACTTCAATTTACGTCTTAACCTAATTATGTCGAGAACCAACACGTAAACAAATTAATCTTTTGTAATTGATCAGACCAGTAAAATGAAGTAGGTACATTGTCAGTTCATAATCCAATTTCAGAGTGAAATCGTATAATATGTAGGTTGTTAACAATCTAAAATTCATATTTTTTTGAAATCGGATGTCACTTGTTAGTCCTGATTATACAAAGGTAGGTATACTATATTATATTGTACGCATGTCGTGTTTGACTTACATTCAATGACGCTGTATTAATAGCCTTTGTCAAGCTCTCACGAGATGCATTCAACCATCTGCGCAAAAAAATTACAGGTTACTTGATTATAGTTTTCTCTTATTAATCCTAAACTGATGGTACGCTCAATTATTATTGATGAAGGCCAATAACCAAATCCATATGGATTAATAACTATACATGTGTATGTACAGGTACTTTCCTACATAATGTACCGAACCTATCCATATTGTAATCTACTGTCTACGTAATGTACTTACTAAACGTTGGGGAAGGTATGAGCACATTCATGCATAATTGAGACTCCAATACACGTTAACCCTTATACAAAGCGGAAGAAGGAATTTTACTACAAAAGTTATGCGTCGAGCATTTCATATTCTATATTGAAGTAGAAGACGTACCATTTTCTTCATCCAGCAGCATTTAAATGTAAACAACATTGCATGAAGAATGAGCAAAGGGGATGTTATTATTTTTCAAGTTGACAAGACATTTTAATGATTTGCAAATTATATGACTAGTCTTCATGATGTTCATCTCATACAGCGCTGGTTGCTTTCCATACATACTTACTATTTACTATGTAGCGTGATCATTCGCATGAGAAATTCTGCGTTCCAACAAGAGAAACGCTTAACTGAGTACATAGTTAAATTTAAATAATGGTATTACCAACTTCAGTCGCTTTTGTTTCGCCCAATTCGTTAAATGGTCCAAGCTTAATTTCACTTTTTTCTTTAAGTTTTAATACTTAGCCTTTGGAGTACTACTTCGAAGAAGCCTTGAGATTGCTTAACATTGTTCTCAAAATAGTATTTAATGTTAATTGCGTGTTTATGAACCAGCGCGGATAATGCTCCCCTTTTAATTATTAATAGAGAGACTTTGTTACAATTTAATAACGAATCGAAAACGTAACTTTCATTTGTTAACATGTCGTCATGTTCATTTGCTGTGGAATTATTCCTGTATTTAACTACTAAATAGCGATTGATGAAAATAATGTTGATGAAATGATGAATGACAATAACAATTTGATATTTTTTGGTAGTGGGTTGTAGCACCTATATTAGGTATTAATTTGCTATTAATGTTATTTTAGTGCATACTAAAAGCCGTTCATAATCTTTTGAGTAAACACCGTAGGTAACATGTATGTAAAAATACCACCTATATAAAAATCTGTCCGCGTCACTAGGTATATCGCGTATTTATATAAAGAAAAGAAAGACAACTTAGTGGATGATAGTAAAAGTCCGGATCATAAATCAAAATTGAGCTTCAAGTAGATACCGATAAAGGAATTGATAAAGCGGAGATCGCAATGGCAAACACTAAAAAACAAGGAATACTTGTTCTAAATGTGTGATTGTACCATATTCTATAGTATATAAAAATATATGTACAGTTTTAATCTAACGCTGTTTAAAATAATGATCGTACATATGCATGCAACTGTGAGCTCTGGGAAAAGAAATCGCGTTAATTAACGATGCCGGCGACCCATAAAATGGGCTACAGGGCGCAGTTTCAATGAGATTGCTTCCGCGACTCGAGTGCATGTTGACTCGCGATGCACCCTGTTTTTTCGTATTTTAACATAAATCTGCTTGGGAATTTCGCTTCTTAATGATGTCATTACTTATTTTTTATGAAATTATTGTCAGTGATCGAATAGAAGGTAATTACATAGTATATTATGTGTATGACCCGTATAAAGCAAACAACATGTCGAAAAAATAATAGAATTGGACCAACTTATATCAACAATAAGCTGTTTTGTTGAAATAATGGATTCTGTGAATATTTACTAAGAGTCATACTACTGTTATGAACCCTGTGCGAATTTATTGCTACAAAATTACAACATATTACCTACGGAGATTTATATGTAAAATCACACAACGACGTATTCTTATCCTAAATAGTGTCGTGGGTCTGTGATCCTTACCTAAACAATAAACCGAAATGCCACCCGATACTGAATCCCGTTTCCCCGGAAAACGTTCGCGTTATATTTATTCGTTATTTTGTTACAAAACTCAGAGCCGTTTAAAGTGGGCTGCGCCGGGTCACGGCTTTCATGGATCATCCACTTGATTAGGTGTGTAGCTGTATAGTGTAGTATAATAACTTCATCCGTGACATCAATATTTTTCACAGTTGAAAAAAAACAGTAGATGCTACATACAGTATTTAGTAAAACACAGCAACAAATATTAGTAAAGAGCGAAGATTGGGTACCAATTTCAACTAAGATTAGGTTTTTTTATGGAATGATTTTGTAAATTGTTAGTAACTTTCAGCATTGTACCGAGGGTGCTAGAGGAATTGCCTCGATGTATCGCAATGCCGATACGGTGTGTCTCGGTCTTCACGTCTCTCTTCGGTCTCAAATTACGTCACCCAGCTGGAGCCACATGAACCTTACGTTTCCACACCAAAGTAAATACATAAAAATAGAGAGTAAAATTATTGTGTTGCAACCGACAAGTCGGAGCTATAGCACGATCGCGAGCTTAAATCTGCCAAGACCCTCGTTACTCTGGCGTTGATTGGTGAACTCTTTTTACGCATCCTTTGAACCGCTTATTACTACTTTATTACAACGTCATGCCTCGAAGCACTCAGGAAAACTCGTTTTATCTTGTTCGGGTTGTTCATCTGGGGGCAAACGTTAGAACAATACAAATATTAATGCCAGAACAAAATAAATGTTAGAGTGTATTTTTTCGGCTGTGTAAATGATAAAGCTTGGAAAATAATTGACTAAATTAACTTATTTACGAGTATATATCTACAGTTTTCGCTTGTGTGAATGGTTGTTATCTACTTGTTACCTACGATCAGAGAATTAAGTTCCTGAAAGGTAAATAAAAAGCATTATTATATTCAGTTATTAGGTATCAATAGACTGATTCGTGATTTGACAAACTAGGCAGACTTGCCTACATAGGCTTAGAAGAATATTATGTTGGGCCGTAAGATCCCAACATAATATTCTTTGTAGGTATATCATATAATTAACATGCAAAACGTGCAAAATTCTAATACAGATAGATATAATAAAATGAAGTGGAAAGTTTTCATAGATGTAATGAGGTGGAAATATTAATACTTGAACAGTAAATAATTCGATATTCAGTATTTTTTTCACGTGTCAGAGTAACGATGTATGCGGGCTACGCATTACTTCGTAGCACTAAAACGGTCGGATGATAGATGGATCCGACTTATACGAAGAAACCGATGGATTTATAATGTTGATAAATTTGTGCCTAATGTATATTGAGTTTATACAGCGCTTAGATTATACCTAGACAGATGCGCTTTAAATATATGTTAGTAATATTCAACTGACGAAATACTTGTACAAGGACATATTTATACAAAGGGACATAGGGACAGAAAAAGTGATTTTATTGTATACTAGGTATGTAGTGATTTTGGGGCTGCCAATCTGCCCGGGTTTTCCTGGATTTGTCCGAGTTAGGGCGTCCGTGGTCTGTCCGTGGAGGGGAGATTTCAAAAAGAGTCTGAGGAAATCCCACTTTACATGTAAGGAAACACTTCATTGAATTTAAATAGGTATTTACCGGTATTATTGTGTAAAGTCCGGGGAAATGAGGGATTTACGCGAAATGTCCGGGTTTTTTTCAGTTTTGACCTGTTTTTGCGAATTTTTGGGTGGCAGTTCTATACATACTCGTACATACATGTTAGAACTTACCAGTTGTTCTAAATACCACATAATATATCATACCCAGTTTGTCGATCGTTAAATTAGGGCGAAGAACTCTGAGACGTTTGCCTTATTTGTATATAATATTCTTGTTTATTTAATCGTTTTATGTACCTATAATGAAGCTCATGTTCCATAGGTTATTGATTTGTGTAATTCGTTGAACGACGGCAATGCTGGGGCGGCGGGCGGAGCCGCGAATTATTGATGATCGAATCCAAGCCGATTCAGCGAGGTGTCGGACCCCGCCGTCACCGCAACCCGACCACAATACGATGTACCTACTCATTTTTAGAATACTTTGAATACAATGAAATCGTTTGGAAACGATTTGTGTATTTTAAACGATACGTGTTTACAACATTGGAAAACTGTATAACCCTAATTATAGTAAGTAGCTTATAAGCTTATACAGGGTGTTTTTTTTTCGACCGTTCAAATTCTACGTAGTGAATGTGTAGGTCATACTCACCAACTTTTACTACGGGGACAACGTCGAAATCGCGAAAAAAAAATCAGCTGTTTCATACAAATTGGCGGCATTACGCCGGCCGAAATGTATGAAACAGCTGATTTTTTTTTCGCGATTTCCACTTTGTCCCTATAGTAAAAGTTGGTCAGTATGACCTACACATTCACTACGTAGAATTTGAACGGTCAAAAAAAAAACACCCTGTATACTTATAAGTATAATAGTAGGTAATGTTAAAGTAAAAAATTGACCATCAGTCTAATACATCCCCTATGTGACTTTAGGAGTGACAAGTAGCCCTGCGTTTCGAAACTAAAGGCCAAGCCACAACGGATGCGTGTTCATGTGCTCCGTGCAATGTAACGTATGTGAATGTCAGATAAAGGTGCATTCAGACCAAACGAGCATTCGCTATTCTGACCCCCTACTCTACGAAGTTCGATCGTTACACAAAACGTGATTCGTTGATTTCGTAGAGTGGGGGATAGAATAGCGAATCCTCTTTTGGTCTGAATGCACCTTTAGATGGCAATGGCACACCGCTTGCGTTACGTGCGTGCGCGTGTCGAGCAAAGCGGTATGCCATCCACTATGACGTCCTTTTACATACGGTACGGCGCGCACGCCACGCAGACGCATTTGGCGTGGCCCAACCTTTACAACGAATCGGAAGTTTGAAATAGTTTTCCAGTGATGATTTTATACGAATTTTATTCAGGTGTTCCTTATGAGTGTTGATAAATACGAGTATGTTGATGTGAACTCTCTCAGAACATATTATACAATTGTAGAAAATATCTTTAGATATTTTTTAGTTATACCTAGTTTTAATTTAGTGTTATTTTCAGGGTTTTGTGTAATGATTTTGTTTGTTTTTCTAACTAATTACTGAATTAAAAAATCTCGCAGTTATAATTATCCATTAAAGGCGCTTAATTCTGAACGTAGTAGGCTTATGTTAGGCACTCCATTAAATAAGATATTTTTATTTTCGTTACTTTTTAAATTTATTGTAATTTGTTATGCTACATAGGTACCATAATGTAGTTGATTGTTCGTTTACAGTGAGAAATTTCCTCACCTTGGCTCAATCCGATATTTTTTTCATTATAACTACTTACTTAATCATTCATCTATTTTATTAAAACGGTAATATTATAATAGGTCTCCATTAATCAAGGTAACTAGCCAGTAGCGAAACTTATAAAAAGGAACGAGACTATCAAAAGGAATATTGGCTTGAGATTGACAAATGGTGTAAGAAGCGAGGGGCTGTCAAGCGGGCAGCGGCCGGAAGGGAGCTATTCCAGCTAGTTACGACCGAGTACTAAACGCCCGGCCCTATTGTCGCACACATGTTGGCCTGCCAATTTACACACTTACATGTGGCTTTCTATTGCTCCAGTGTAATCAAAACTTGTCTTGATTTTTGTTACCGCGGTTTATTTCATTCTTAACAACATTTTTGGTACAAGATTTTATCTGTAGATGTTTCAGAGACGATTATTTTTTACCAGAATAACTTTTGTATTGCTTTTTGCCCTTACGGTTAAATGTGGTTCTAATTAACGGTTGTAAATACCTAGGTATCAAATTGAAAATCGTTAAAATTACTTTCTATCATATTTACTTGGTTTTAAATTAGAAACACTGTCTTTGTGGGCAGGATCACTACTTATTATGGGCTTAAGCTAGAATAATTTCGTAACGTTCTAGAATACGTGTAGAAATAAAATCTTAGATCAGTAACTAAACACGAGTGTGAATAGGCGGCGCAAGTATTCCTTGTAGGTACATCATACCTATAAAGTGAGCGATCTCATTATTCTCGTTGAAATTATTTCTTGATTAAATTATTTGCAAAAACTTCAAAGGTTTAAATCGTTTTAGGCGAAAAGTTTTTAATTAAGAACTTTGATCAAACAGGCAAAGCAAAACAGACAAGTTGTCAGAGTCTGTACTTACCGTTTTGTTTATCTAATAAATGTTGATGCAATTGTTATAACTGTAAAACTGTAATACATTTTATATGGATAGGTATTAGAGTTTCCATGCTGTTCAATGATTGGTACGATACGAAATTCAACATCGAAGCATCGAACATCGCATATATTCCACACAGTAGGTACCTAACTAAATTATGTAAGTAAGGATAACTTTGATTTTTTTGTTGCAAATATTCAGATCATCCATATGCAAAGTCCTAGTAGTCGACACGAGGGTGCTGCTCGCCGGTAGCTGAGGCAGCGCGCTTCGCTAAGCACTGTAAATACTCCCCCGGTCACGTACTGCCGCTGCAAACTGTTGAATATTTAAATATAAAATAATATTCCCACAAAGATCCAGCTGAAACTAAGAGCTCTGTGTTCGAGTTGAAAAAATCCAGCCTAAAAACAAATCCCTCGCGCGCCAGCTCGAATTGTAAAAAATTAAATAACTCCGTCTGGCTCTGAGTGGGGTATTTCAATTCTGCTTCCAATGCAATGTCGTACGTGTTTTTCGGTTTTCGGTTTTGTAACATGAAACCAAGCTTTCGTGTAAGTAACTTTGTTTAAAATTCCAAGCACGAAAGATGAAATAGAATATTACGCTCCAACAGCTCTTAATTTGTCTTGGCGATGAAATTGTTTTGAATTTGAGTTATTCGTAACATTCGTTATTTCCTTATACAAAGCAGTGCTTTCTGTTGAAATGTACGGGGGGCCTTCGGTACAGAATGAATACTTACAGGATTTACAATGTTCATATCAACATCACGTAGACGGCTTGCGTCTACATAGGGCGTAAGTTTTATTATCGCTGCTTGACGGGTCGGTGTTTGTGTTTACAAAATCCAGCATCTGTTCGGTGACGAGGGAGAGTGCCCGCGCCTGCCGACGGGCGGGCTGGGGGATGGGCGAGGGCTTGCACCTACGCACTCCCGTAGCCCCATCCCATGTCATTAATCTAACATTGCGCGGTTGTGAACCGCATTCCGCATTCGAATAACGCTATAATATTATGGCGTTCTTAGGATTCTTTCCGTTGTCTTTTGCTATTCGCAATACCAAAAGTTAGCACGTCATAAAAACTTGAGATGGTTCTACGTTTCTAAAGGATCGCACTATTTAGATTTTTTTATTATTAAATGCCGTATCTTAGGACATCGTAGTTTATTTCGTATGCCTTTATGTAGTCATTAGTTACTGCTGTGGATCGTATGGTTTCATTTAGGTATCTTGCCATTTCTTTAGGCGTCATGAAAAGCAAAGTGACCGTGTGATGTATGTAGCCCTTTGAAACACATTTATTTGTTAAACTTCAAATCATCATTTAGCTATGCACTGTAGTCTTATACTTCTGCATGCTAATTATATGGACACATGTAAGGCGAATAGCATGGGTGACTACATATTTTTCAACTGTATTATAAAGATATAGGTACGTAAGTACCGAAATAAATACTTACCTAAGTAAATCAGTACAGTCATAGACAAAAAAAGGTGTACAAAAAATTTTTCAAAAATATGTCCCAGTGCACTCTAATTCTGTGTAATAACAACGTCGTAACATATTTATGAGCGGATTCTTTCGATACTTATTTTTGCACTTGACTGTATCTATCACGGAATGTGTCTTTGTTTATCTGAATAATATACTAATGATTTCATTGAATATTATCCTTGTAAAAGCACTCTTTAAAAGTACCTCAAAAGAATCTAAAGTATGCTATTACTATTCTCTCTATAAAGGGTTTCGTGAACGAAATAAGCACTAAGTGAGCCTTTTGTATGACTTAGGTGTAAGTACTTACCTTTTCCCAGACCCTTCCATCTTAGCCACGAAAAATCTAAAAACTGTCTTAACCAGCGATATTAGGTATGACAAGATGAAGATACATTATATAGGTATTGTGCCTGTGCCTTGTGTCTGAATAGCGTTTTTACTTTTTTAGGATTTATTACCGAAATAAATTATGCATAGACAACAATTAGTTCGTAGAGCTGAATACGTGAGCAGTACATAGATAGGGGCAGTAGCATTCTCTGTCTGTAGGGAACGTGAAACTGATTGCATACGTTCACGAGCCGCCCATAGCACATTACGTTTTTCCGTATTTATCCTGTGGTACGATTTATCTAAATTCATATTTACCGTTATAAATACATAATATACGTCGATTTAAATGCAGATAAATCAGGCTCGTATATTTTGTTCACTAACTAATAGTCGTTGAACTTGTCAATAGCTGTTATCTATGGGTCAATACGCCTCTCTTGAAATTATCACGAGTCGACGCAAGGTCCCTCGACGGTGACCCCAACTAGCCCCTATCATCCATATACATATAAAATGTATTTAACAACATAACATTGATAATTGCTTATTTTGTGAGGTTATGGTAGTTTGAGAATTCATGTTTATGAAACTCGTTTCGCCGACTGGTATTGGCTTCGCTTTTCAACTTTTCTCATTAAGCATCAGTGTTTTCGACTCTGCTCTAGAGCTTGGGCCTTTTGTAATAACAGTTACTAATGAAAAAGTCTCATCTTAAAAGTTGTTGTTCAAGTTGGGAAACACCTAATATCTGTGTAGATTAGGAACTTCGAACTTGTGTGAAACAGATTAAAATCCGCGAGTATTCACAATCTCCTTATGCGCAATATGCGCATGTCTAAATATTATGTGTTTTTATTGACTTGAATGGCGAATTTTTTAAAGTCTCTACTATCTAAAATAATCTTAGCGCGTATGTATTTATCGAAAGGTAATATTTTCTGGCCTAAGTTCTACTTTGCCATGGGCATGGAACAAACACAACGACGCTGACGCACGCCACTAAATCCAGAAACTCATGTCGCCTTCAATTACTTTCAATTGTTCTTGATATAATTACCTAATTGTGGAACGGAGCATGCCTGTGTTCTGGTAATAAACTTCTTCTACGGAATTAGAGCTACTACTTAAGATACCTACTACTAGATCTTAAAGCAACGCTGCTTATCCTGCTTAATCCTACTGGTAATATACTAATGTATGTTGCGATACCTAATTTATTTTAATTATGTCCTAAATTTCTTTACGTCTTTAGTTAAGCTTGTATCGAGTTATATTGTACATTTCGGCTTATAAGCCATAAGATGGTCTTATTGTATACCATAAGATTGCATTGATGCTGAATATGCTGATATATTTATGATACATTGATAATGGTGTAATGAATGTGTAAATAATTAACGATTATGCAGTTTTGAACTTATGATTTCACGATTTTTAGTTCCAACAAAATTTGTCCATAAAGCGTAACAACGCCTAAAATTTAGTTTAATTTCGTATAGTGAACGTTTATTTAAATGTGTTTGGAATATTAATCCGTTTAAGACGTTATTGTTATTTATGATAATGGAAGCTTTATAATGTGCATGTTACCTAATAATGTTATTCTTCTGATGTTGCGAGCGTTCTATCGATTCCAAAATAATCTTCTGTCTAGAAACATTAGGAACTAGAAACCTGGGGAACCTCTTAAGCTAAGTGGAAATAAAACCGTCTTAACGATAAAATCCTTTTCTTTCGCACTTATCTTTCCGAATCCATCCGAACTGTACCCAATTACCCAATGTCCAAGAAAGTGATCAGGATAAGTGGATGTATTGAATTTCGTTAAATTACATTGTACACCAATTTCGTAGGTTGTACACGTTGGATACTTCTTATAAATACGGTTCCTGAATTTGAATTAGCTAATCGCTATTCTAGAACAAATGCTTTGCCGTCTTTGAGTTTGGATTTGAAATTCAGTGGATATACCTAGCTGTAGCAAATGGCAAATTTAATTTGGAGGAGCAATGGAGGTTTCCCTCTATTGGTAATAGAGTGAACCTAAACGCCCGTGCTTAAACTGACATTATTTCGCGAGGGGTCCTAATAGCGTAGTAAAATATTAATCCCATCATATAATATCAACCGAAACGAGTAGGATATAATCCTTTATACGCAATTGAGTACTTTGTTAAGTGCACGCCAGGGTTACACAAAGGTCTTGTGCGAAGCTAAATTCATGCATGCTATAAATAAAACAACGCTTCCATGTGTTGCAGAACACACGTCGTCGTTAGTTAAGGCTATGTTGCACAGTGTTAAGCTTAGAGATTTACGGATATCTGCTTCTGTTGGGCATTTAACAGAACAGATTCCTCTTAAGCAGTCAGACGTACGGATGCAAGACGAATCGCAGACTCCCTGGTCTATAAAAAGTCAGTTTGTTTACGCGACAGCGCTCGCCGGATATGACTGGACGGTGGTACGCCACATGTAATGGGTACGGTAGCTTTTCACAAAGTGTTTGCCACTAGTATTATGGTTCAAGCTACATAAAACGTTAATGATCATTTGTCTTTATAGTTGGCCCAGTCGGCGTCAGTATTCTATCATCTCAACCTCTGTTCACTTTATTGTTTTCATTATTTTATAATCCTGAAACTGAAAGAACAATGGTAATCGATTTAAAGATGCTAAATGTCTAATGATTCATTCAAAGTAGATATATTTTGAAAGTTAGGGTTAAATTGAGGTAAGTACATACATTTTAAATGTTTGAATTATTTCATGTAAACATTTACAATTAAATAATTTAGATTTATTAAAACAAAGATAACTTGGATGCAGGCAACTATCAGTTGTTTCAACTGCCTGCCTGATGTTCAAAAATAATAAAAAATATATTATTATATGTAATATCGTTGATTATAATCCAGTAGGTACTTGCAGATATTGTTACTTGTACCTATGTATGTATCAACTTAAGTAGGTAATTCACATAAGTGCTTAATAATATTTGTAAATGCCATTGATCCCCGGCAAAGTCGTCATAATAATATACTAGCCTACATCTATATATTATTAAAGTCTGTGCCTGAAGCCGTTTCACTAATACTTTTAGCTCAGTCAGATTTAAATATCTGTACAGCAAAACAAACATTTACTAATTCTATAGACATGAGTAGTACGACATTTCAATCCCGGCTATTTTTTCTGTAATCTGGACACGTACACAGAGCTTCAAGGAGTACGGAGTATGAGTCACTGCTATTGTCTGGTTATGGTACCATAAATAGCGCAAGATCTTAGGGAGCGCTATGCAAACGCGAACATGATTTTAAACCGACGAGTCGCCCCGCCCAGTAGCGCGACTCGCGATGGACAATTAGAACTAACAAAAGTGGAGGGCTCTTGCGCGGTAGTGCTGTCGCCACACTATAACTTCCCGTTGCTTTGGCCAACCCTTCTAAATATAATACCTTCTCTCGTGATACCTCCTCCTCTCTTTCATCTGATAAAGTATTATGCCGTTCTGTACTTGTTTTTATGGTCTCATGAAAGTTATGTCCTAAGCGTCGTTATGCTTCTTATGGCGTATCATCTGCTTTACACCTTTTCATTATTTGATCGCGTTTATTACATTTTCTCCAATGAAAATGCTTTATAACAGGGTTTATTAACAATGGGAGAGAATTCCTACAGCTTACTTGTTGTAAAAGATTCTACGTATTAAACCCGAAGTTATGTAAAATACCTGTCAACATTTATTGTATACAAAGTAGATACATAAAGGCGTGGGAATAGATGAATGTAATACTCGGTTTGGAAAAGGGGAGACGATGAAGAATAGCAGCAGGAGCGACGGGCTAGGAGACCCACTTCTGTGGGATGCGATTAATAATACCTTTCAAACCTGTCCCACCCTCCTTTTAACTGTATCGATGTACGACCGAACCGTCCTACATTTCCCACGAATAGTACATGATAATTTTTGCACCTTTTCACTGAGAATGAATGAGGAACCCTCTCAACTCAATACCTAAATAATATTAAATTGAATAGTGCCTGAGAAGGGCTTTCCGTGGAGCGCTGAGTCATTTATATCTTGTTGAAATTACAGCCATATTCATCTTTATATTTATGGCAAATACAGCGAAGTCCACTATTTATATAGTATATTTTCTCTATCAATTTAGTATTTATAATAACTAAAGAATTCAGATGGTCTAATTTCAGTGTGCTAATCGAGGCCGACAATAAACTGAAACGACATTAACAGTCGCAAACTCATAAATATATTTTATTGTTTTTTGTAAGAGTATAGGCAATGTTTATTTGGAGCGCAGGATTACCTAACTAATTTCATACACTATACTGGAGTCTCGTCATTAACTATTATTACAAAACATATCCATCTCGGCTGGAGTGGCCGAGTGGTTCAGGCATCAGCCGCGGAAGCTGAGGATCTGGGTTCAAATCCCACCTCCGGCATTGGTGAACTCGATACTTTCTTTGGTATATGTAATCTAATATTTAGAACCACTTATTATTTCTAGTAAATGTAGGGTGTAGCTGTGTTCATACATTAAAAATAGTATGTAGTTCTAACTTGTAATCTTTAAATAGTGTTCAAGATAAAGGTTTAATCTGGGGCAGGCATCCTTCGGGGCTCATTCAAGATGGGAATTATTACATAATCTCTTGGTCTCGACTATACCGAGTATACCGACGATAAAGGGACACTAAACTCAACTATCCCTTCTCAATTCTCAGGCTTACGGAGCGTCATGCGTACCTACTTCTCGGTGTTTACTTTATACATTTTATTATTTTGCTAAAATACTTACGTAGGTTTAAATATGGTTTAATAATTTAAGATTAGAAGATTTAGAACAAGTGAAGATCTATAAGTAGCTATAGCTTTACGAGAGATTGAGCTTATCACGAAAAGACTAAACTAAATAAAGTATGGTCCCATATGGACATTCCAGAGATAAACCCAAGATACTTAGATCTTTATGTCCCTTCTGTACATCCCCAAAAAATATAATTTTTTAATTTAAAGTATTGTTTGTCGTTTCCGAGATCACATATCCACTGTTTCTACGGTCCAAATTTCATTAAACCTGTAAATCAGTTCTGCCGTCCAACGAAAACGGACAGTGAACGAACTCGAATGCGAGTGCATGTTGTATGACATAAAATGTTATTTCATCTACTCATTCGAAACTTTAATAGACCGCCCATTAAATAGCGGAATATTACTTATTGTTTAAAATAAATATTCGAAGCTGTCAAGTGCATATTCCCGATAACATATATCAGGACCGTTGTGAGGGATTATATTCCATCGCTGCTTATTGATCAATTGAATTATGTTTGCATTTATAAGATTAGTATGGATACAATGAGTACGACGATTTAAGTACCCATGATACGTAGGAGTATGGGCTCAGCCAGTCAAGCGTGCGAGTGAGTAGACTACGCAATTGTGCTCAATAACCACTTCCTAATTTTGTTGTATCCGGCACGGCGCCTATATAGCGACGCAAGTACTAGGTATTTTACATACAAACGAAATATATTTATTGGAATGTTTGTCAATCGGTCCCAATACTCCCAGAGTACATTATATTATCTTATACCTACATTAAAATGGAACAATTCTTAAATTTATTTTTGTGTACAAGGCGTCCCAAGACTCCGGAAAATGAAGGGTAAGCACCTAAAATATCGCAGATAGGCTATTTTGCAAAAAATAAGACTATATTATTTTTAAAAGTTAGTAATTTGATATTAACAATTAATTTGTAAAAAATACTTTTATCGTCTGGCAATCGAACCCACTCGACTCCAATCCTGAGAATGCACCTGCAGAAATAATTATTCTAAGTACCATAGTATTTATTATACGTATACTTATCGGAAAATTCCATAACTCGAAAATATTTGGACCATTCCCGCACAGGAGTATCAATTCCCTAGAATCTTCATTATTATTTTAGTTCATCAGCCAGCAGGTAGCTATCTATTTCATGTAAAGGGTGGCGTTCCAACATCCGCGTTCCAATATTGCTTAAATTCAGCAGTAACAAAGCGGGAGGGTGTCCTGCCCGCGTGAGACTTCACTCGCAATTTAATTTTGCGCCGGCAGGCTTTCGGACGTAAAATAAAAGCAATTCTGGCTAGGTACGTTGTAAAAGCCGCTTTTGTAATATCAATTCAATCCTTAAATAATTTAAAGTTAATTGTTGGGAAGTAATTTGTTATTCAGCTAAATTAACGTTTGGTAAAAATCCCTATCCCTAAAAGGGTTCGCAAATGAGGTGTCAAACGGGTCTCGCATCGCATGGTTCGCGAAATGAGTGATGGCTGACGGCTCCGGCGCGTCAGTTCCACAGTGTTGGCACCAGCTCGGCGTGTCAATATTTCGATTCGCAGCCCAGAAACGTCAACTATTAACGGAAGCTCTATTTATTACGACAGAATTATGTGATGACCACGTCCCTGACATAAAGTGACTATAAATCCTTTGATATAACTACGTCGGACCTATGAAGACCATCATACTTGATCTAAATTCTTCAGTTTTATATTGATTTTTATTGCTCTGTCAAAAACTCTTCATAAATTTAGTCTCATTATATTTTATGAAACCTACTTATTATTTGAACATATTGAAGCCAATACTTTACGTTCATCATCTCAGATTTATTTTAGGTTATTTTTAACGAACATTTATAGCACTGGATTGGTCCTTGGTTCTCTATTCATATTAATTCAGATGTTTGGAGACAACACTTAGTTATGCATGCGCATCATGTTAAAATTATCCTGTTGTATTTTATTTCTTGGCTATCACGTTTATCTAACGTAGATAGTAATCAGTCCTATAGTCTTTAGAATGTAGCGCATTCCATGCATGTGATAACGTCGAAGTTGCATTCGTTCACAACCAACGGTCTCCGGCAATGGGGGGGCTGTGCTCTTCCTTTCTAGCATAGTGAGGTCAATGCGGGTAAGACCGTCTATAAGGAAAGTTCGTCTACCAACTGATTTCCATCCGTAACACAACAACATAAGACGCATATGACGGACTTTCCTTACAAATAAAATATGCCGGACTTAGCCGCACTGACCTTATATAAACTGCAGACAAATAACATTGTAACTTGTATGTATTTCAGCACATGGTGGGGGCGGGCATGGCGAACCCGTTCCCTGCGGCGGCGGCGGCTGCGGCCGCAGCGGCGCAGTTCGCCGCCAACGGCGACGCCATGGCGGTGAAGGCCGACGCCGGCGCAGCCAACCCGCCGCAGCCGCCGCTCGTCAAGAGCGAGGGCCCGCCGCCTCCCGCGCCTCTTCCGCCGGCCAACTTCTCACCACAACCGCCACCTCAACCGCACCCACCCAATTCTATAGACAACCAAAACAGCAGCTCAGTAAGTTTTTACATATGTATTAACTCATCCCGTTTAGAAGGCGAATAAATTTCATAACTTAATAATAAAACGATGGCCCAGAAGTATCCCTGAGCGTTTCACTTGATACTTTATTTCTTATACGAGTCGAATACACATGACTTCACGGCGGACCTACGAGATTCGGAACTCATTCGTACCCGGCCAGTTCTAATGTGAAACATCCCTTGCTTGCATCTTTCTATTGCATCGATTTTCTGATTTCAAGCATTGCGAGCATCTTTTGGTTTGTATTCTTTGTTTAGTTGTATCAATTGATCTCACAGCTCTCTTTCACTCATCATTATAAGCAGGCTATGCATAATCCCTAACTAGAGTTTAATCGTTTACAGCAAAGCGACGGTGATTCAGCAGAAGAGAGCACACCCGTGAGCGTAGCGGCGGTCGTGGCCCAGCAAGCGGCCGCGGCGGTCGCGGTGGCCCAGCAGGCGGCGGCTGCGCACGCGGCGGCCGCGGCGGCCAGCGCTGCCGTCGCCGCCGGCGCCACCGCTTCCCCCGACAAACTCGTTCCCGTCTCACAAGCCTCCCAGCCCAAGCGGTTACACGTCTCCAACATCCCCTTCAGATTTAGAGACCCCGATCTCAGAAACATGTTCGGGGTACGTACTGCACCACTATCGCCCTTCACACTAGCGAAAGCACGGCATGAATGAAGTGTTTTATTAGTAGATATGAATACTTAATGATTTTAATTTCCAACGTTTTACATTTCAGCAATATGGCACAATACTTGATGTAGAAATTATCTTCAACGAAAGAGGTTCAAAGGTAAGAATATGTTGTATACGTAGCAAAAAAACATGAAGTGGCTCTCTGAAATAGTATCATAATGATAACGATTTCAGTGTGGCTACTTCTATTTGGAAACAATTTGAAATAATTCGTATATTCAGAATGCGAATCACGTTACATAAATCCGTGTTCTCTGTGTACGCATTCGTTTCAGTTTAAAATCTGAGTGAAATATTGGAATTAAAATGCGTTCGTGGAATATCAATTCTATAAACTGTTCATTGCCCTAGGCGCCTATTTATAAGGCAGAGTACCTACTAGCGAAGCGGTGGGTACATTTCGTGCCTTTTGCAATAAAGTGTTTTTTGTACGACGATAATTTTATCTTTGATACAAATGAAACACGGAATTCCAATAATTCTCTCTTTGAATGCAGTCAAAATAATGTATCTTTGAATGATTAAATTTTCATGGCCATATCATTAATGATAAAGCTTAAAAACTGGTAGTGATATTTTGGCCGCACTACGCTACTACAATGTTCAAAGTTGCTAAATTGACAATTATAACCGTTTCTCGTTTTTTTCTTCAATGCCTACAATGAAATTACGTATTCTGTCAACTTAGTTTTATATAATCAACATTTTGTTTAAAATTTTTTGTCAATATTTTTTTGAAAGAAGAAAACTTGAAACGATCACATTTAATCTATGTATCCTCAAAGTTTTAAAATGTATTTATTTACTATTCCTGTATTTCATGTACGACCATGAAAGTTGATATCATGCGCTAAAGCTTTGAAGTTACATACGAAAATATATATTTTCAAGTAATTTTGCTGCCCAAACAAAAGTTTGTATTTAACTACGAAGTTTAAAGATTTCCCTATTTTAACAAATCATTTATCATCCCTATGATATATAATTTTCGATTACATGCAATTATATTTTGGGTTAACAAATGTAAAGGCAAATGGGCTTAGATCAATATTAATACACTGTGTTTAAGACTATCTATCTCATAGCATATTCTTGGTTTTAATGTTTGGTGCAGTATTCTAATTGCATTGTAAATTTTCATTGAATTAATATTATTACAATATCTATGATCTCGATAACTATCTGGTAATACTATGAACAATTTATGCTATTGACATATTTTTCATCGTGACTGAAATACTGAGGTTGTTGAATCTGCTAATGACTAACTTTTACTTAATCTAATTAACTGGAAATATACGTCTTTAGCATAATTATGTTGATAGAATAAGTTTTATTCTTATTCATTGATACTCAAAAAACAACTCACTGTAAATGTCAGTTCCCTATTAAAGTAAAACACAAGATAAAATGATTTTTTATAATAATTGATTGGATTGACCGCTTTTTCGTGTTTACTGCTTTCCTTGTGTCAGTTTGGTGACCGCCCCTAAAGTAGTCCATGCTCGCTCATAAAGAAAGTATTTACTTCTTAAAAATAATAGCTCCAAATTTATTTTTTCTTCAAAGCCTCACATTGGGATATGCAGTATTAGAGAATGATGCATCGTCACTTTAACAGCTGATTTTCTGAGTCATATTTTCAGGACAGCTCTATTATTCATCACTAATATTATGTTATCGTCCCAACTGCACTCGCATTTCTCTCGTTGTGTACATATTGACTGTGAACCTAGTTTACGAATCATAGCACATAGTCCTGAATGGCTTACTTAGGTCAACATGACTTTACGCGTGTAGTTTGGATGATGGACTCATTCTGAATTTAATCCTGTCTATTAGATTGATAGTGATCTTAATATTTTTGTCCTCTTTAAATAATATGAGCAGTTCCATTACACGCTTCCTAACCAGGGAACATGACGTATTCATTAGTATTGGGCATGTATATTTCGCTGGTCCTGATTATTGTCTTAGTCAATTGATAACGTTAGTTCCGTGTTTCCTAGTACTACTTATCTAGGGTGCATCACTTAGTTTGGCTTTATCTCGAATGTCATTTGTGTCTTCTTGGTCTGTACGATCGAGTATTGTCTGTCATCACAATGAGAGCTTGCCTAGCGCGTGTTGTATCACGGCCGGTGCGCCCGCGTCGCGGAATGGCTATCGCCATCTCTCGCTACCAGTTCTCTCTTTCTCTCTGCCCAAAATATTTTAATTATTATAAATATTTGCACTCAGAATGGTAATAATAGAGCTGTCATTGCTTTTATAAGTGTAAGCGTTTCGTACAATCAGCAACTTGTTTGTCACTTTCACAACTCGTCTCTTCCACTGTACCGTGTGCTGTGCTAGCTGCTTTTTGTATCTATGGATTATCACCGTTTTATGGACAGTAGCTAACTTGTCTCAGCACGACTGTTTGATACAGATATTATAATGATTACCTATTGTATTACTTTATAGGTTAAGATATGAATGCTGTTTTTGCTGTTAGTTTTACAGTGATAATGTTTTTGGATGAATTTATACCATATCCTAAATGAAGTCAAAGCTTAGGTTTTGATTGCTTATGACGTTCATTGTTTTAGACTTTTGGCACTGTACAAACACGCACATTAATGATGTCTTAGTGTCTTCGTTAGTGTAGCCAATAGCCATTTGTATTCTATAACATCATCTATCAACTCTACTATCAACCAGACCATTCAAAGTAGTAAATGTTACACTTGGTCGGAAATGTGGAAATTAATAGTACAAATTGCAGCTAACATCCCACACAAAGTTGATCGTTGTGTCATTAAGTAGAACCTCTTTACATAAGCCTAGCTCTGAGGTGTACAAATGTGTGAACTTTGAATACTACTCGAACACTGTGATACAAACACTCCTTCTAATAGTACAGACTACTAGGTCGAGCGACATATTAATTTACTTTAATCCAAACGCTTATGTGTACCCATTCAGCTAGAATACGCTCAAAGTATCAACGTAATAAAATCAATTAATATCCTCTCGATTTTTTCACTAGAATATTTAAATAAAGAATATGCAATGCATAAATGTTAATTTTTGTTGCACGTTGTTTTTTGAGCGACGCTGTTTTTAATGCATGTTTTGTCTGTCTTGCATGCAGGGATTCGGTTTTGTAACATTCGCAAATAGTGGTGATGCGGAGCGAGCACGAGAGCGTCTTCACGGCACCGTGGTTGAGGGCAGAAAGATAGAGGTGTGCATGACTCAATGAATACCATCCGTACCGTAGCACTGTAACTTACCCGCTCCCTGGCCACGCCCGCCACCGCCCGCCACCGCCACCGCCGCTCGTCTGCTCTGTAGTTACTGTCATGCTAGCGTGCAGCCCGGGCCCGGCGGCCCGCCTTAGCACTAAGTATGCCCGACTCTAATCCACAAACAAACCTTATTTATTTTATCCCTTTACTCTCTAGACGGTCATTTAAAATGCCGATCGAAAGAGAGACTCTCACAGAGAACTGTCTGTAGAACGAACCGTTCGTCCCAATGCCACTGAGGTAAGACTACAAGTTAAAATTTTAGTTCAATTCTATCTATTCAATCTAAAGAATAATTCGAAGCACTAACATTGATTTCGGCGACTGAATGGCATTCAATATTGTTATTCACGAAACTCCCTCTAACTGAACCCTCGACGGAAACTTACTAACCTCCTGTTTTTCCTTTATCTCACACTGCAGTGTCAAATGTCTCTTATTATCATTACATTCTTAAGATATGTACAAATCACATTGTCAACGGTTTAAAGTTGTATTTTATGAGGCTGTAAATGTAATTCAGTTTACTGAGACATTTGATACAACATTGGCTGATTTTACAGAGTACTAAACTCATAGTCTAAATCGTAAACCGCATGTATACCTAATAATTAAAAATTCATGCTGGGTTCGAATCCCAAATCAAGCAATTTACCAATGAATATCTAATCAAATAATATTTGAATCAAAAGATTGGTTTCGAGCACCATTTTGTAATAAGATTGTCTATGTCATTTTATAACTTTTGCGTTGTGGAAAACTTGTTACGATTCAATTTGTTTATTTGAAGTTTATAATTCTGTAATTTTATTATTTCTGAGCTTTTATGTACGAAATCAGCCAATATAGCATTATTTCATTTTAACTTACAAGAAACCCATTCTGATCTAGTTTTTAATTTCCAAACGCAGGTTAATAATGCGACGGCAAGAGTTCAGACAAAGAAACCTCCCACAGTACCAAACGGTAAGTAATTATAAATCGCTTCACTATATCTGTAATCGTTTCACTTCATGTAACTTTTAATTTTTGACAAATGAAATGGATTGAAATACCTACACCTAGCCCTACACAATAATAAAACACAATCCATTCTGAGATTTTCTCTTTTGATCCATCCAGTTATTCAGACTAGATGTGGATCAGTTCCCACTTTGGGTGAGCTGGAATTGTAAAGATCGGTGTTGTTAATGTACCTATTTTATGTTGGCTGGTGCCGTTGTCTGAATGCAATTAGGTGAATGCTATTTAGAGATCGAGTCCACTGTCAGCCGGAGACGGTCTGGGCCTGGCGCTCCTCAATGCTGCGCAAACGCATCGGCTAGCGCAATCCGTGCACTACACTACGGACTTTTACTCTTTGTTTATTAATAAACTCGTTGCTCAACTGCATTCCTAACCTAAATAACGCTCTCGATCGCGCTATCTTCACCCGATAATACATTACTCCTGACATTTACTTGCCCGTTGAAGGCTGTCTCTGGCTGTGTCACTTGTCCGCAACAAATTAACGCTCTTCGCTCAGCGGATTACACCACCAATTAGACAGCTTGTTAGTTTAATGTTAATCATCTCAATGAATGACTATATGTAGGTAGATGCCTATTAATGTATTTGTTAATTACGTTAACATTTACTGGAATGAACCGAATGAATTTCACTCGTAATATTGTATTGCACTGACATTTAGGTATATTTATAAATTTATGTACTGTGAATGAAATTATCTTAGATATTGAAATTAAATTAACTTATTTTATAGTATATTTTAATTTGTTACAGTGTGCGTCCAGTGGCCTGAAGGTAAGATCTTGCACATATTGTTCACATCATATCTTACTCAACGATAAAAATGCTTACGCGTCTACATTTTATTATAACATTCATTCGAGCATGATTTCTTTACTTATTGTGGTGGGAATATGTGGTTGATTAGTTCTAATGCTCGATGCAATCTTGTATGTTACGAATTGAATTTACGTCATTTGTAAAGTTTCTCTCACGGCCATGCTTCTTTAGAGCAGAAAGTCAACGGCTGCATACTGGTGTGTGACATTCGCAAGTTGCGGGAGCCATCCCGCGCTGAGTGTGAACTGTGGCGAGCTGTAATGTGGCATGGCCCGGACATCCTTTTAATGTCAATAAAGATTGCGTTCCAACTGCACCCTCCCGAGGCGAAGCCGAGGGAGGGGTACTTAATATATTAGCCTTGTAATTAGAACTGCATTCTAGTATAGCATATTTAGTAATTATAGAGTTTGTTTATAATTTGTGATTAATGGTCGGATAATATCGTACTGGCTTCCTCAAACTGCACTCGAATGAAACTAAACATCTGTCGGTTAATCGATGAGAACGGCGACGATCCCGGAGGAATTCGATCGCGAGAACGAATGTAGGTATAACTCAACCACCACATCGCAAACGCGAGTCATAATTTATATGTAACAATCGCCACGGCGACGCGAAAGATTCTAAAACTAATGAATCGCCGGAAGCGTTTCTTTCGTTATATTTTTTTTAATAATAAAAGTTTAAATGGATAGACACACTCGCGTGAGCGGGCGCTCCTTTTCCTAGTGGCTCGACTATAATGAAATTCGCCGCAAAAAGTGTGGTAAAGCGGGGCGGAGCTCAGAGATGCGATGTGGTGGTCCTGCATCGTCTTGCGTGTGCCGCAGGGCTGCGGGTGCCCGGCGTGTCGTGGCCGTGGCTGGGCGCGGCGCCGACGGCCCCCGCGCCGCCGCTGGTGCTGGCGCCGCGCGCGGCACAGCGTCGCAGGTAACGCATGCCCCGCCTGCACCGTAGTCTGTGTGTTGCATGTAGCCGTGGCCGTGCCGCGCGCCGTGCTGCGCCGCGAGCCCCGCGCCGCCGACCCGCCCCTCCCGCACGCCGTCCTGCCCCGCGCCGCCTACGCGTCGCCCTTGCACGCTGCGTATGCACAGTGAGTACGCGCACCGGACCTGTCCACTGTCCACTGTCCCTGTCCCCGTCGATCACCGTACACGTGTAGTGAGAAATTACTTGCCTTCGGAAACGTTCGTAAACACATGCTGTTTCAGGCAGTGTCACCGAGTCTGACTGAAGTAGCATGACAGCTATTACTGTCAGTCTCAGTGAGATAGACTGAAACAGCATGACGTTGACGAACGTTTCCGAAGGCAAGTCATTTCTCACTACATCTGTACTGCACTGCACCGCCTCACGGGCACCGCTAACCTAATAACCCTTCCTGTCTTTCACTCCCCGCTCCTCGTTGATAGATTATAATACTTACGATCTGTTTCCCGATCCCCGGGTAAATATATCCGTTAGATTCAAATTATCACTATCGTTTTCTCCTGTCATATGAAAGAAAAGGACAGCTAACATTTATCTGCTATATATATTATCTGGGAATGGCGAGACGGGCTCTTAATGGCCGTTATCATTACATGTTTGTCAAATATGACTAAATAACAAAATATGAATGGTTCTATTAGGTTCTTTTTCAGACCTTACTTGTTATATTTTGTTGAATAAAACTCATATTCCTACTAAACTTATTTTCATTTTAATCAATGAATAATTTATTTCATAAAATATCGTACAATGTTGATCAGTAATTGGATGAAGTTAAATCAGCATTTTTGGGTACCGATAAATTTTATTCATAAAATAATTAATTTTTTTGCATAAACGCTGCTACATTCTTTGTGCCACTGTATCAATGAAGGATGTAAGATTAATTTATTACAATCACAGGACTTCAAACCTATCCCGGGCAATGCGCCCCAAACATCAACACTGATCCACCCACCCCGATCCCCGCTCACCGTCCTATCCTCCCTCTTGGTATGACTGTTTACATTCATTGTTACAAATAACCTTTTCACATACTTACTAGTTAGTGTTTTACGTTCGATGAAAGTGTAACTAACGACTAACTGGAACGTTTGCTTAGCGCACTGTCATGAACGGTAGATTGCAACTCTTCACTAAATTTCACACACTTTAAAAGTAGATATTATATTTCTCTGATAAATGTATCTTTCGCATTTCACCGATGTCGTAGATCATTCTTGTAGTAGCTTTTACAAAACCTTTTTTCCCATATAATATTTATCTTAATTTAAGAAGCGTATTTCATAGCATTTTAATTTCTAATTATTATCTACTTTTTCTTCGCTTAGGTTAATGAAGTACTAATAATAAAGTAGTGTAGTTTTTTGTTACAATATATTATGAAGATGCCGTTATTTTTATTACAAATTCGGCTTTTAAATTTTGTTTTAGATTATTTTTTAAATTTAAATTGCTAAAAAAATCAAATAAATTGTGCGTGTAGATGTATGGAGTAGTTAATCAAATTTTGTTTAAATTTCCAGCGTTTATTACGACCCGTTCTTAGCCGCAGCCGCGACAGCTGATTCCAACTACAGACTTCAGGTAACATATTTTGGCATGTTTTATATTGAGTTACATTAAACATTTTTCACCATATATCTGTATTGTGTCTGGATGGCCCGTTGAGTACCGGCGGGATCCGGCCGGGCCGAGTGGCAGGTTGTGTGAACCTATACGTGTGTTGTTACAGGCCGCGAAGCCCGCAGCCGAGGTAAAGATCACGCCTCTAGCTCAATTCGATCGATATGCGACAATATCTGTATCTCTATCGCTTCCTGATTCATGTTACCACCACGCTAGTATAAGTCAGATGTAAATCATTGTGGAGTGAGTGCTGGGATTTTGTTTGCTCCTTTTTATTCGTATGGTCCTATTGGTTGGTAATCCACCGTAATATATTGAGGGTGCACATTGTGTTTGTGGTAACCGAGACGATGGCTGCTGTTGAGTTATCCTTGTTCCTTTGGTATTGTGGTGGGTGATTTAGTTTTTGCGCGTTTGCTGCAGCTGTGGATTGACTCGAACAGAGGCAAATTTTTTTATTATGCTCCGAGTAGAACATTGAGCCCACAACGTCGTAATTGCTACTATCGAAGTATACTAACCATCACCACGTAGCACTTGCAAAAGAATGTTAGTAATCGTAAACTTTGGATAGTTTTTGTCTTTATTTCATTGTTCATGTTTCAATCAATAGTGCATGACCATTATGTTTCATTACCTTACTATATTTTCTGCAACAACACTAACTGTTGTCCGATCTCTAAGTAACATCTCAAAGCACCGCATTTGCCAATTTCCCAACATACTTCACTTCTATGGTAACTGGAAATTGGCGACTGTCGTGTGAGGAAATACCGTCAGCAGGTACCACCGTCGGTTCTACAGTGGTCGGTGATCTCGCAGGAGCTAACTGCTGGGAACAAACCGGAGGCTTGGCTCTTTGCTGCAGAAAATAATACATCATTAGAACAAAACGAACGCTGCATGTCTAGGCACTTGTGTATATTTCACTTACATTCGTAATTTACCACTTATTGTGTTACAAATGGTTTTACTTGCTTTATTATGCATCGTTCTGGCTTCCTTCTTATCGCTCATGTAAGCTGAGGGCTTGAGTTTTACAATTCGAGACAGTAACTGGTGAGTGAGTGACCTTCGAGCAGTAGACATGGTAATGTATTATTTTTATTCGACCTGTGTTGATTTAATCGAACCGTGAAAATATTAAATCTAATTATGCCTTCTTGTGGGCTCACTGTTACCATTCGGTATCTACTGTAAACAGAATTAATCGACGTGGATTTCCATTTATTACTCTTTAATATTTGTACTCTGGTTACCCTCAGGTAAATAATGTAGGAAGAATTTGCGCTCTTTCTTAATGTACTAAATATTTTAAAATAAACTATTCATTTAACTCGTTAGACATTTTCAAGACTTCTGTCATTTTACACACATTGTAAAACATCATGGAATACTTTCTTATTCTTTTACCAACGGTTCAGTTCTCACATTAATTAAATAAGTTGCTGTTGTCACCCAAGACTTTTATTGTTGAGATATTATAATATCTCAAGTAAGTCTGCATCCACCAAATTCCTCATACACTACCTACTCACTAAATAAAGTTTTTAAATTGCATTTAGTGTCCGTTTGATACTATTTTTGGACCGTTGTTATTGGCCAATGTGGCTCGATACATAATAATAATATGTAAATCATAATAAAAGTAAACAAACCTAGCCATCGTATTTTTACCGAAACGTTTGAATTAAAGTAACTGTATTTACCTTCAGTGTAATACCTACACGAGTTCATAGTGACAATAGTACTAATTCGGAAATAATTTAAATTGTCGTGAGACATTACACGTTGCGTCGACGTAATATTTCGTCCTCGATATTGATAAAAAAATGAGAGGCTGGTAGAGTCAATGATATTGAGCAAAATCCACCTCGCTCACCAAAATGTCTCGTTACCGGATTCCTACACATTTTTGGTAACAAAAAAGGACCGTTGCGTACAAACATTTTGAAATCAATTTTAAGCAATTTCGAAGTCATCCAAATTTACAAACTTTTTGAGAAACCCTCCAATAAAAAATTGGCAAAGCTTATTCGAAGCATACTGAGTGTGTCGATTGTTCAGGCGGCCGCAGCAGCCGCCGCGGCAGCCGCGCCGCTGCTGAAGTCGCCGCTGACGTCGGCGCAGCACGCGGCCGCCGCCGCCGCCGCCGCCAACTACGGCGCCGCCGCCCGCGCCGCCGCCGCCGCCGTCAGCGCCGCGCCGCAGCCCACCGCGCTCACGCCCCTCGCTGCCACGTAAGGACCGCAGACATTGTACCGCCGCTGCTGAAGTCGCCGCTGACGTCGGCGCCGCCGCCAACTACGGCGCCGCCGCCCGCGCCGCCGCCGCCGCCGTCAGCGCCGCGCCGCAGCCCACCGCGCTCACGCCCCTCGCTGCCACGTAAGGACCGCAGACATTGTACCGCCGCTGCTGAAGTCGCCGCTGACGTCGGCGCCGCCGCCAACTACGGCGCCGCCGCCCGCGCCGCCGCCGCCGCCGTCAGCGCCGCGCCGCAGCCCACCGCGCTCACGCCCCTCGCTGCCACGTAAGGACCGCAGACATTGTACCGCCGCTGCTGAAGTCGCCGCTGACGTCGGCGCCGCCGCCAACTACGGCGCCGCCGCCCGCGCCGCCGCCGCCGCCGTCAGCGCCGCGCCGCAGCCCACCGCGCTCACGCCCCTCGCTGCCACGTAAGGACCGCAGACATTGTACCGCCGCTGCTGAAGTCGCCGCTGACGTCGGCGCCGCCGCCAACTACGGCGCCGCCGCCCGCGCCGCCGCCGCCGCCGTCAGCGCCGCGCCGCAGCCCACCGCGCTCACGCCCCTCGCTGCCACGTAAGGACCGCAGACATTGTACCGCCGCTGCTGAAGTCGCCGCTGACGTCGGCGCCGCCGCCAACTACGGCGCCGCCGCCCGCGCCGCCGCCGCCGCCGTCAGCGCCGCGCCGCAGCCCACCGCGCTCACGCCCCTCGCTGCCACGTAAGGACCACAGACATTACGAATCACTTTTTTTAGGCTTCCGTAGTAAACTATTGTCATGTCATGGCCTGAGGTGAAGCTCGCAGCTCGAGATAGATCGCGATGACGACGCACTGTGGACGCCCTCTGCCCCACCTAGGGGACTTAGGACTTTAAGTCAAGTAAGTCAACTAAACTATTATAGTTTCGCCATATCCGTCTATCTGTCCGCAGCAGACCTCAGTGGCCGTCAGTGCTAGAAATTTGCAATTTGGTACAGGTATACATATTAAAATAAATAAAAAAATAAAATAAATCACGCTGACAAAGTGGTAGTATAAAACAAATTATTTTTTTCGTGTACCTCCCGAAAAGTGTACCTTGTGTAAAGTGTTTTTTTTTTCTGTAATCCTATAGTGTGTGTATCGTTGAATAAGTCTTTTAAAAAGAATAATGGTCCCAAAATGAAGCATTTTTCTATCAATATTTTCGGATATAAGTGGATAACCGCTCCGTTAAAAAAACAGCACAAGTAATTTCAATTGCTACGAACAATAAGCATACTTCAATGGATTCCATTATAATAATGCACACTGAAAAACTTTCATCTAACATTTGGGTAGAAATTATAGTATTCAGCTGTATAAAAATCGAAAGCCTTTTCCATTATTTGTTCGTTTATATTTCAGATACGGCAGAGAATACGCGGACCCTTACCTAGGCCACAGCATCGGTCCAGTCACAGGTTATGGGGTCAGTATAAAACTAAGTGTCAAATAACGTTTCTATCAAACTTTCTGGCATTGTTGCTTTTAACGATTTGCGAAAGATGCCAAATCGACTATCGTTAAGGCCAATTCAGTGATGACATGTGGTATTTTCATCCAACAATAATGCCACATCTGTTCCGAATTGCTAGTGGGATCGACCAGTAAGTAGGTGTAGCTTGATTTTAACTTGCATGATTTTGTCCAAATGTAAATGTAAAACCTAAATGTTTATAAGTTATAAGTATCCACTCAGTTTTTTAAAGGTTAGCTGGACTGGAAGAAATCCTTTATAGGGATAAGTTCGCCTTTGTACCTATATCTCTGTATAATTGTTTTATAACATGGTTGGTGTAAAATAAAGTGATTTACTACTACTAAAGCTTGTTGTTTTTCATATCTTAAACGTTCATACATAATGTATCTTAATTGTTATCGTTTTGCAGACGGCGGTATACAGAAGCGGCTACAACAGATTTGCGCCGTATTAAGCCAGTGGAACAAATTAAGATTTTTACTCGAATATGGATCTACCTTGGTTTCCTTTGCCCTAACATGACAATGGACTCTCTTTGTAAAGGTACAAACATAATTTTATTATACATTAAGGAAACAGTAATAGTGCTAGCCGATCGGTTACTGTACAAGCAAGCTTGGGTAACGTAGTCGTCTGCCATTCGGGCGGACTCAAGATACCAAAGTCATTATTAAACTTTCTAACACAAATAGGATATTAAGTTCAGCTGTTATTGTTTTCGTGTAATGCATATACAAGTGCGAGCAGCTAATATGATGCGTTCGACGATTTTGATATTTGTAAGAAGTAACTTAATTACTATCGCTCATATGAGGGTGAACCTACCTATAAATGGGTAAATAATGTTCACTATTATTTAGTGTAGATGTTACACTTAATATTGTAATTGACAATAGAAAAATACTTCATGTAATAACGATATTTAGTGAGCTTTGCACTTGCATATCATAGGAAATTTGTAAATATTGAAACCCAATCCCATTTCGACTTGTTAGTTTACATATAGACATTTGGCTGGTCAAAAACCGTATTCGTTTCTTGAAAATTGTTAATATAGTTAAGAACTTCATTTTACAGCTACCTAATGTAGGTAATATTTTAGTTTTGTACTGAAAATTTGAATGATACTTGTTTTAAACGCACCGAATGTCGAACTTTTAACTATTACCTAAAATATTTTACTTTAGGAACTCCCAACTATTTTATAAGTAGGTACAGGCGCAAAACTAACCATTTTAGAACTGTTTTGTAATGTTTCGTGGTGCAAATATTATGCGGTGCCATCTACTCGGTTGTTAATTTACAACATATTTTTCTAAAGTTACCTATGTACTACGTACTTTTTGATGTTTTACTTTATTTTGGATAGTGGTAGAGATTCGTCGGTGTAAGTATCCGTATGTGTGCCGTATCCGTATGTCGCAAACGGCCGCTTGACGCTGCGCCCGCGTGGGGCGCGCTGCGTACAGCTTCGCAAACTCGTCAATATTTACTTTCCCAGTCTGTTTATTCACTTTAACTATTGATCGCTAGTTTATAAATGATAGCATTTTATTGAATCGTAATCGTAGGCATAACGCTTATACGTAGTGTTTAAGAAAAGAAGGGAGCTCCATCGAGCTCTTACATATCATTGAGATTTCTCCTTGTAAATTAGTTTACCTAACGCGATATTTTCATTAACAGTGTCTAATTTTGACAGCGCTATTTTAATATTTTTATCCGATGTATGTATCTTCATTTTATTGTTCAACACGCGTTCGGGTCCAACCCTTTTAGACGTCGTAAATTTTAGATCGAATGTTTAAATTAGAATTGTAAAGTAATGTAACATCTACGAATTCGCTCAAACTTTATACCAAAGCACAAAAACCCATCGATTCATACGTATTGGAGCATTCGTGTCATTCATTTCCACTCAATAGATTTAGTAGTCTTTCAGTTAGAAAAACTTACAAAGTCTGCAATATCACGGCATCACTCATAACCACGTTTTGCACCTTCGAGTAGAATACTTCAAGCGATACGATACCCACTCGCAGGTGTAAAACTGGCGTAGCCCAGCCAAGACACACATTTATTCGTACTGAGTTGACATGTAAGTAGTTTGCCATCTAGATTATTTTAACCTCACAAACTGCTGTAGTAGATCTGATTTTTGATTTTTTAATTATTTTTAAGCCTTTTTTATGTAACCTCTTTCGATTAGAATGTTTAAACGAATAGCGACTGCCATGGACGATATTAGTTAACCGTTTCTTAGCAAACTCGAATTATTTTCGCCATGTTCACTTTTATCTACATATTGAATTAGTAACATATCAAATAATATAGGATACTGTTGCCGCAGAAGGGATACCTAATCGGAGAGCCATGTAACAACGCAGTAGCGTCTGCGAAGATAGCTTTAATTATTATCCACGTTAAGTATAGGGCGTGGACCGCCCGGCCGCGACGCTTGCAAGCGAGCTCGCCGGCAACAACCCATGACAAGTTTGCTCTTAGAGGTCTAGTCCTTCGCGCACAATCTACGTTGTAATAGTTATATTTGAAGGTGCTTTTGTAAAGGTTTCATGTGATAATTAAGAATCCACTTTTGTGTACCTACCTTCGTAACTGCGTTTTAATTATATTTCGTTTTATTGGTTCTACTATTCTATTGGTTAAGCGATAATGTGTCATATTTTCCGAGTGCCGGTTATTTTACATTCTCTCTTTTAGCGCCACTGGCTATTTACAATTATTAGTTAATTATTAATCATTAGGATGTATCATTACTGTAGTCATGTTGCAGCTTTGAACAATTTTTTGTGCTTTACTGCTGAATACTCATGCGTGTATGCGTAATTTTAGGAGGTTCTTAGATTTTGAATGTAACTGATTATTTTAATGCAAATTTTATGTAAAGTACAGGAACAAGTACATGTGATTCGTCAGGATGATTTTTATATTTTTTTGATGTAGAAGTAGTGGTGTCACAAACATGTTGATCGAGTGTTTGGAGCTGTCGGGGCGGGTTCTGGCCGCGCACTCTCGCTTTATTATATCTACCATCCTAGAATCAATTCAAATTGTTACTTTATTATGTACTAGATTTTTTAATGTTGTAACCCTATTTACTGTAATTAGGTTTACCTACGCGTTCAAAACTCGCCTCGTTATCTTAATATTTTTTCTCAGATTTGTAGATGATTTTATGGGATCTTATTAAAAAATCACAGAAGTAAAGTCCTTAGTTTTATATAAAAGTTTCGTAATCTAAGCCAAATTGTTATTACGTGGAGAAAATCTGAATTTAAATAACATATCTGACAAAATGGTTAGTGTGCTACAATAAGAAAAGAAAAAGCATCATGAACAATGTATAAATATAAAGTATGATCATTATAATAAGGATGATATGTATTTTGTAACGCGATTTGTTTCTCAGTTTTTATGAGATGTTGAATTAAAGTTTCAAACTGTTCTCGTTTCCGTATGCTGTGCACAAAATTGTATCGATGGCTTCGATTCCGTAGTTACTAGGTCTAAACGAATTGTTATAATGTGCATAATAAGGTCATATCAGTAGTGTTGTTAGCGAGTGTCGGTACTGTCGGTGGTTGCTAACAGCATCGCATCGGCGGCGGCGAGTATGACTACTGTTACTATTACTAGCACGCACACACTTGCGTCCGCGCCCCAACCCAATACACAACTTACAGATTTCCCATACAATTACATGTACTCTATAAATATTCTATATGTAATTTGCTTGTTTTATATTTGTAGGTACCTTAAGTCTGGTCAAGAGGTTTGTTTATCCAAATTTATAACCAAAGGGACGTACGCACGAAAGCAAAATTTCTTTCAAATCGACTATTGTACGTCTCTTTGATTTACATTTCCGTCGAAATAGGTGTAATGTTTATAAATCATTCATCTACTCGTTTGCGAATTCTTGGACACCGGGCGCGGACGCATCTCTAACGTGCTTTGTAAATAATGTTATCGGCGGGCGATCGCCGCATGTTGTGCGAATGAGTTCTGCCTTCGGGCCAATATTGTTAACGTAGCCAGAGTTATAAGTATCACTTGTTCGTCAATTGCACACGTCGACGCTGATCAGTTAAGTAGTAGCGTACTCAGATTTCTATTAGCAGGGTTAGTAATTACGCCTACGTATCCAAATGTCTGATGTACATTTTAAGATTGAACTCGTAGACCTACCCGAAGCGACCGAGCGATCCGCGCTCGTAACGGCACGTCTATGAGTTTAATGAATTCGATTATTAAACGAGGGAACAGGTGGACGCGGCGCACACTACTCGTCGATCATTAAGTTAGAGAGGAAGCGCCAGCTAGGCGATCGTGTGGTGTGCGGAGAAGCTGCAGTAGGTGGACTGGACAGTGGACAGTGGACACGGTAGGGTCCGCACGCCACACGGGAGCGAGCTGGCAGCCGAGTATATTTTTCGTAAGTAGTTGCCTAAAGGCAGGGCGGTGTGCGCCGCCGGCGCCGGCGCCGCGGGAGCGCCGGGCGCCCGACGACCAGTATTTGAGATACTAGTAACGTGCTCAATTTCCGTATCTGTATGTTGTACGTATACCTAATGTTAAAATTAAATGTTTTAAAATTAACTAACCTACAATAGATTTGTTACATAATAAATGTCTTCCGTTTGGCACATTTTATAGATTCATCGCACGTTTTATTGCTGCACAGTACTATTAACAAGTGATTTTGATTACTCGAGCCGAGTGCACAGCGAGCTCCCTCATAAGATTTGTGATAAAAAATAATAGATTTTCGTTTCCCGTGTGGCAATTTTAAATAGATTGCAAGCTGATTTTTCTCTTTTATTGTAAATATTTTTTTTTCAATTGTGAAATATTGAATGAAGTGAATAATTTTAAGCCTTTGGCATTGTATACTCATTTACGTTATTAATAAATTATAGTATAAATTTGTTTTATTTTTATTTATGGATCAACCAATCCCATAGACCCTTAGGCACCTTTTGCTAATCATTACTTATGTCCTTTATCCACGTAGTGCGTGCAAAATCTACGTTTCATTATAATTTACTACTGACAAAAGACCTAGGTTGTGTACAGTCACGTCTAATAATATGTATACATTTCGGAACGTATGTCAAACGCATAAGTATCAAAATCGTATATATATTATTAGAGCCGACCGTACAGTTAACCAATTGGAACCCTAGCCCACTTAACACGTTCGCCTCCGGTACTGTTTCACTAAGCGCTTATACTATGCCGATCAAAATTATCTGATAGAAATCCTATGCCAGTGACACGCATGTGTGACCGAAAAGATTATACTCCTATGCCGTCGACACAGACTTGTGTCAAAAACGTTCGTATTTCTATCCCACTGGCATAGGAGTGAGAACTTGATTAATGTTAGTGGCATAAGAATAAGATTACTTTGATCACGTATGTGTGTCACCGGCATAGGAGTACAGTTTTTTCGGTCACATATGCGTGTCACCGGCGTCGAACGTGTTAAGAACTATGTCAAAAAGACATTATAAATTTCTTACTATTTGTTATTTTGACGGAGTGGCCTAGAACCCTAGGCGAACCACTGGGAACCCCTAGTGGTTGAACGTACGGTTCGCATCACAAAAAGTGCTCATTTCTGTTTGAACGAATTTAGTACCTATACAATTTTGCAGTAGTATGTACAGTGGCGGTCAGAATTGCATGGACGATTTATGAATGAATTCATTCATAAACTGTCCATGCAATTTTGAACCCGACTGTACATACAGGGTATTACAATCCACTGAAGACCTTGAACGGGGTGATTTGGTAGGTTATACTGAACAACTTTTACTATTACGCCTCTTTCATACAAAATGTCGTTATCGATCGGTCAAAATGTCGACGCTTATCATGAACTACGCTGTATTCCAAAATAGTACGCGCTTGCAATTGGAATCCTAGTGCTTCATTGTTAGAATTCAAATTACGACAAGATATTGTCTAAAGATGCAGCTTAGTAAAAGTTGTTCAGTATAGCCTAATAAATCACCCCGTTCAGGATTTTCAGTGGATGGTGTAACACCCTGTATATGTTTGAAAACGCCACAAAGTCGTTCAACAAAGAGCCGTATTACAATTGCAGGCCTTCTGAACAGTTCATTAACCTGCCATTCATACATTGTAATCCTATTCTTGTTCTTTAGACCTCGGTAGATCATATCCAAGATGAAAAGGATAATTATTAAAGTAGGTACGCACCTATACCTTATGTAGAAAACATTTCAAAATTTATTTAAGTAGTGCACATAGACAGATCTGTGCTTCGAACAAAAAACTAGTAAATTATAATTCCCTGTGACCGATACCTATTAATATTATTAGGGCTGATAAGATTGCAAGGCTCTTTGATAATAATACCTAATCATTCTTTAGTATGTATATAATAATTAAAACAATCGGTGCGCCGAGATAATCTAGTTGCGATAAGGGTGCCCGTGCGCCGATCGCGCAGTGCGTGGTTTGCCACACTTCACGATGTAATGCTATTGGATTTTCCTATAACGAACTCTTGATATTGCGAACATGGTGTTGTGTCCTCCGTTCAGGTGGTCGTCCAAAGGCGGCTTTAATCTAGGCAACGCCGCCCCGGCTCAACCAGACGAGCGGCGGGGGACTATCGTAAGTATATTTCACTTTACTAAACACAGCGTTTCGAATGTCT
The DNA here is from genome assembly GCA_025490895.1 of Thaumatotibia leucotreta. Lineage (NCBI taxonomy): Eukaryota > Metazoa > Arthropoda > Insecta > Lepidoptera > Tortricidae > Thaumatotibia > Thaumatotibia leucotreta. Next base: position 53,604 of record JALPQI010004603.1, read on the forward strand.
TAGTGTAAATATCTACTTCGTTTATTCACAGGTTTCAACATGTTATCTTTCACTAACTTTACACAGGTGCTTCGTATGAAACGAATATTAATTAAAATAGGCAAATACATATAATATAGGTATTACTGGTGACGCGAAACGCGATTATTGTGGAACTGAATAGTGAAACGAAAACTGAACATTCAAGTACAGTCAAGTGCATTAAATATACAGGGTGTAATCGTTAAGTGTGGCCAGACCATAATTCCGTAAATATGACAGATATCAGAAAACTTCCAACTAATATCGAAAGTACGTTACCTAACGAGTAAAATTACACTCAAAGAAGTCATCTTCTTATTTTATAGACGACATGTTCTCTATTCCGAAGTTTTAGTTATTAATTATAAAATCCCACTCATTTTATACAACTAATGATGCAATGTCTTCTTGAAAATAGATTTATCGATATCGCTGACTTGGCTTCTATGACTCAAATACCTATCATAAGACCATAAATCGATCTAAAAAAACAGACCCTATCAGTAGGACCACCTATTATGGAAGGTTTTAATATACATACAATATGGTGTATCAGGGTGCGTAGCCAAGATCCCAATCGCTAAAGCTCTGTCGCGAACGAAACGCAACTGTCTTTGTCACACTAATGAGAAAGAGTGACAGAGAAAAAAATGCGATACGACTTGGAATCTTGGTTACGCACTCTGGGGATCTTTATTTGTACTGTTGATTATGTAAGTAGGTACCTGTACCAAAGATATATATGTAGGTATTTAATTATAAAATACCTTGATTCTCTTCAATACTAGACTGTTACACCCTCTTAACACTTCGAGTACGGGGAACTCCCGAGGGGAGTTCTCTGTGGGAGGTCTATTTTCGCTACAAAGCGGAAAAATCACGGGATCGGCTACGAGCGTAGCGCGTAGCACTCGATCGCAATGAAAGTACTTACGAAGATAAAATACTATCGAAATTGCCGGCACCCATAACATAATAATGTCTCCAGAGTCAAGATAGGCCAGGTAAAAGGTATTTTATATCACACCACTGACACCACCCACGTGACGATCTGTTTGTAAACCCTCAACAAAAGTTGAATGTACTTTATTTATAATCATTACATTCCTTTCTTAATTCCACTCAGGACAGTAGGTACAGTCAGCAAAAAATGTGGTTTACCCTGTTTACTTTATTACCACTGAATAGCGTCGAAAAGCTGTAAACCACATTTTTGGTTGACTGTACTAGGAAAAAGGAAATGCTTTGTTTAGGTACCATAGCGTCTGCCCAAACCTATCGACGGCTTCACATTTTTAAAACAAATCGCACCTCGCACCGTATAAGAGTCGATCAGTGTTGTCACGAGTCGTTTATTTTTCGCTCTTATTACGAAGTTATAAAGGTTTGCATAAATGGATATAGCCGAATTCGCGTCGATAGATTTGTGGAGACCTTTAATCGTAACATGAAAAAAAATCTTGAAGATTACAAAACATACATTTGTTTTTATAATTAACCAAATTGATATTGAATTTTTTTTTTACTTAGTTACGACATTGTGGGATTTAAAAATCTTGAGTAGTTTTTATTCTGAAATATAGATTTTCTAAGCATGTAAAAGACACGCAAACGCGCTACCTACATTTTTATGGGCTGACCATCTTACGATACGTCTAAAGTGCCCAAACCCACGTGTTTATTCGGTAAACGGTCGAAGTTTCAGTTAGCGGTAGGCAGTCGCGTGGCTTTTAACAACAAAAACCCAGACGTACTTAGTAATGAGAATGACGTATGTACAAGCGTAAGCTTTATCAGTTATCACTGAACTAAGCGCATCTTCCTACGTATCGAGATTAGGGCTGGCGGCCATGACTCGACGGTGTAGAGAGTGGCAACCGCGAGAGGTAGGTAGTGTCGGACCCACTGATGATCATATTATATGTAGACAGGTATATTCCAAGCAGTGCTCAAACAAATAATTGTATTAGGTAATTTCATCATCATCAGCCTAATAGATTGGCAATTTCGTTATGTGCACAATTTCAGGAACTGAATAGGAAAAATCAATTCAAGTGACATATGTTTACTAGTCTTCTTTTTTGTCAAATATTGAATTTATATAAGTCGGTATTGGCAATCTCAACGAAACTATATCAGTCCTCTGCTGGACGTAGGCCTCTCCTATTAACTATGCGTATGCGTTAGGATCTTAGGAGGTAAATTCCCATAATCGCCACGCTGGGCAAGCGAATTGGCGATTCCAATAATGTGTCCACTATGATGAGTAGTACGATGACGCTGCTGCCCATTATCAATCTTTTATCAAAGAATGGTCAGTGACATTTCAATCCCTTAGTCGACTCCTACGACACCCGCGGGAAGAAAAAATGTATTCATTAGGTACCTATAATATTTTGATTATAAATTAGGTCAGTGATAAAGTTATTCCTTTCCGTTACAACTAAAGGCAATTAGTACTGATGTTCCGGTTTGTCTAATCTAAATTCCTTTGCATGAAAGCAATTATTGATAAAAATATGTAAACCCAGATAAGGACGTTAAAATCACTGCAATAAGTAGCTATTCGTAGCAATCGCAGCTATAGTTACTCGTAGGTACCCAAGTCACTTCCGTTCAGTGCGTGATTGTGATTGTTTCCAACGCTGCACACTGCCGAAGGCAAGATAAACACTGCTCTTTGTTGGAAATACTTAACTAAGATTCTCCGGTTGCGGGATACGTGGCTATTATACTAATATGTAGTTATAGATTCGTTTTGAGTTTATTTAATAGTAGGTGCCATAGTGAAATAGATATGTATGGGAGGAGTATGAGTGATTGCCATAGAGATTAAAGGGATGACTCCCACTAGACCTTTCCGGACCTGGTCATAGTGGTCATACGCCGCTTCGGCTAACCTCGGTCTGAAGTCATATTTTCCACAGAAAATGAAGTGTCGGCACATTACAATCTATCGTGTACCATTTTTAGGGTTCCGTAGTAAACTAGGAACCCTTATAGTTTCGACATGTCCGTCTGTCTGACCGCAACATAAATAGCTCGTAGGCCGTTAGTAGTAGAAATTTGCAATTAGGTACAGGTATAGGTACGTACTACGTACATATTAATGACGCCGACAATAGTATTTTATGCAATAGTGGTATTATAAGGGTCAAAAAGTGCGAGCGGCGTGAGTTGCGATACGAGCCCGAAGGGCGAGTATCGCAATTTAAGACGTCGCGAGCATTTTTTGAACCAGTAATACAACGTTGCATACTATACTTTTTCTACGACTAAGAGGCATAGCATACACAGAACTCATAAAATATCCTATATTACTGAGCGCCACACACGTATTCCAGTTGTCACCAATAAGCACATAGTTTGTATAACTAATATAACATTGATAGCTCATACCTACCTGCATTCCCAAAAAGAACAGGCAGAACATTAGAAACTAATGATGAAAAACTCATATTTCAGATACATTTTAGGCACTGCACAAACTTTAATGCAAATCGACTCAAATCAAACCGAGCGCTATACTGAACTGGGGGCCGTCCACGAACTTCGAAATTCGCAAAAGTCGAGCACCTGTCTCTGTTACTCTAATAATAATTTTGTTCAAGTGACAGAGACAAATGATCGAAACTCAATTTCGAAATTCGCGGCAGGACTTTCAACTGCTAGCGGAAAGCGGGAAGGTTTTTTTTTTAATGCAGCTGTCATTGTCTATGGATAACTTTGCTTTTAAAATCATGCTTACTTGCCTGTGATAAAAATACTTGTGCATAATATGAAATTAGTTATTGGTACAAAAATATAATATATCAAATTAAAATAATTGAAAAAACTATTTTTTATTATATTTTCTAAATATTTAGTTAATAATTGTAATTATTGTAATACATAATTTCGTACTAATGTTGGTAGCAGTGTAAAAACTCGAAGATGGGAACAAATACAATATGGCGTCCATCATGGGTGTGATGTGGCAGTCTGTGGCAGGCCGCAGTACGTTTTTGAGTCTGTTCGGAAAGTGACGACATCTGGCAGCCAGAGACGCCCATATATCTCGCGTGCCTTCTCTTTCCGAACAACGCTGCGACATTACGATACCGGCTGAGAGTGCGTTTTTGAGCAATAGACTATAGACTTTTGACAGCTGTAATTATGTATATCTTTACAATAGTGTGCGTAGCTATGTAACTAGCAAAAAAAAGGTCAGGAGTAGAAAAAGTACTTAGTAGAATACCTACTCGTAAAATATAAAAAAATAATTCAGGCAGGTACATCCTCTACACGTAAAGTGGGGTTGTTTCTTTTTATCCAATAATCTTTTAGTGTGGGGTATCGTTGAATAGGTAAAGTTAATTCAAATTATTGATATCAAACTTCAAACCCTATTTCATATTTTAAAACAACTGTAAAAAAAGAAAATACCTACCAAAAATAAACACATTACGTGACATATTATTATAAAACCTGTCATAGGTTGCCGCCGGCAACGCGGCGGACCCATGCTCTCGCTGGAGTGGTTAAGTTAATAAGGTCACAGAGAGAGAAACCGACGGACTATCCGCGCCGTATCCAGGATTACGGCCTTCTGTATCTGACCCTTCATCCAGCCATCTAGCGAGTCTCTTAAGGTGTTCGTCGAGACTCCCTGTATCAACTATCTAAGAGGTCCCCGAATCGTAGCCAGTTCCACCGACGGGAGCTGATCCACGTCCTCCTTGTAGATCCGCCCGTGTAGCTCCTTGCTCTTCCATAGGCTACGAACAAATAAAACATGGAAGCCGCACGCCATACTAAACTGCCTTTCAAAAACGGTCCTGAATTTTAGTTGAAAAGTGTCACCCTCTGTTCAATGCATCACGGCAATGAATTTCAACCTATAAAAACTTAAACCGCCATTTATAAATAGTTGCGATTGGTCCATCAAAGTTTTGATTGGCTATATAGGTACAATAAACATGTGTCAAAGAAGTTGCGCCGAAATATGCGCGGTGTCACGAAAAGCGCCATGTCCTGCCCATCTTGGCACAATTGAACAATTGGTTTTGGGGCATTTTTGAGCTGGCGTTAGACGTCCATGTTATATATGGTCGCAGTCCATACGGCTTGTCCATTAATCACGTCATACTATATAGGGGGTAGAGGGGGAGGTCAAGAAAAAATCACCAATTATCACCATAGGGGAGGGGGGCCCAAGTAACATGGGCCTGAAGGCTTAAAACGAATTTATCTATTGATAGTCTATTCGCAGTTTATTTTTAGATAAGGGCTTTCTATAAATGGTTTCTATGAACAAAAAGTATCCTTATAGTGTACCTTTTCTCATATTTGAGTTTTTTTAGATGATTTGATCTATAGAACACGTATTTTAAGTACATTTCTAGGTATGACGATAATCTTAGGACATATTGTTCTATAATAATACTTCATGATCAGTACACACAATGGAAAATGAATCTGTTTCGCTGGATAACCCGATCAATCGGCGCCGTCTGGTAACCGGGCCAGGCGGTGTTAAATATGTGACCGAAGCTTCTGAAAAGGTGGCTCGCCAGGCCTTGGAAGGAAGAGATGCTACTGGTGAAACCTCAAAAAACTCCACTATTACAGGAAGGAAGCTACAAATTCGGAAAGAACATCGCATTGCAACGTGGAACGTCCGTGGTCTTCTGATGGCAGGGAAGCTGACAATCGTCAGCAAAGAAGCCAAAAATCACGGCATCAAGATCCTTGGGTTGAGTGAAACTCACATGCGTGGACAGGGACATTTCACGACGCCGTCGGGCGATACTCTATACTTCTCCGGATGTGAAGACGAAAGCTCCAGAGGCGTTGCAATACTATTGCCAGCTGACATGAACAAATTTGTCATTGGTTACAATCCAGTCTCTGACAGAATAATCACGATGAAGCTGAACGCGAGCCCCACCATCTTAAACATCGTCCAAGTATACGCCCCAACAGCGCAGTCAAAAGATGATGTCATTGATGAGTTTTATGAGTTGCTACATAACACCTTAAATGCCATACCAAGCCGAGAAATAACTGTGATCATCGGAGATTGGAACGCCAAAGTTGGTAGCACACAGAATGACGATCACATAAGAACCACAGTTGGGAAGCATGGTCTTGGATTAAGAAATGACCGTGGCCAGCGCCTCATTGAATTCTGCATTGAGAGGAAACTGTCAATCATGAACACATGCTTTCAACACCACGCAAGGCGTCGGTACACGTGGATCTCACCGGGTGACAGGTTTCGCAACCAAATTGATTATATTTTAATAAACAGTCGATGGAGATCATCTATAATCAACGCGAAAACATTCCCCGGTGCTGAGTGCGGAACTGACCACAACCTTCTGGTCGCATGGCTCTCCTTAAGACTCAAAGCACCCAAAAAGTCCAAACCTCCTACGCTGAGAAGTCTAGATCCTTCAGAGCAACTACTTTTCAAAGAAACTCTAGAGACTAAATTACTAAGCGACAAGAACTCTAGTGACGCTAACACCTCGTGGGATAGTCTTAAAAATCAGATCACAAGTACACTTGAAGAATTGAACAAAACCAGGAAAAGGCACAACTCGGGACATAAAGCATGGATCACTGAACCTACGTGGGATCTCATACAACGCAGGAAGGACCTGAAAGTGAGAGGTCTTCGGGATACCAACAGTCGCTATGAATATTCAGAATTATGTAGGGCAATACAAAGAGAATACCGACGAGACAAAGCAACGTTCATAGCAAACATCTGTGGTGATATCGAAGCGCACTCTCTCAAATACCAAACGGCTGACCTCTTCAAAAAAGTTCGATTACTGTCCAAGCAGTTTAAACCGAAGCACTGGGTGATCGAAGGCAAGGACGGGCAACCAATCCATGAGCTGGACATGGTGGCAGAGAGGTGGAGAGATTATTGCGAAGATCTATATAAAAGTTCATCAGATACGGCAGAATTCACACCCGGCTGGAATAACTTGGAGCATGAACCATCTATCCTTCGAGCAGAAGTCACAGCAGCCATTAAAGCCCTAAAGATCAGAAAAGCACCTGGCCCTGATAACATAACAGCAGAAATTTTAAAATGCCTAGGCGAGAAGGGCATTAATATACTCCACGGAATCTGCAACCAAATCTGGCTGACTGGCGACTGGCCCAAGGATTGGTCCGACTCTGTAATTCTGCCGCTGCATAAAAAAGGATCAACTAGGAAATGTGATAACTATCGCACCTTGGCCCTGATATCCCATGGCAGTAAAATATTGCTTCATATCATCAATAATAGGATTCGACACTACCTAGACTGGCAGATCCCGCAGGAGCAAGCGGGATTTGTAAAGGGAAAAGGCACAAGAGAGCAGATCCTAAATGTCCGTCAGTTGGTTGAAAAGGCGTATGAGTTTGACACCCCAATAGTCATGTGCTTTATAGACTACAGTAAGGCTTTCGACTGTGTCGACTGGACCAAACTATGGAACATCCTTACTGAATTCGGAGTGCCCCAACATCTGGTCTTCTTACTTCAGTCACTTTACGAGCGCAATACAGGCGTTGTGCGTGTTGACAGGGCGATGTCGAACTCTTTCAAATTTGGGAAAGGAGTGAGACAGGGATGCATACTCTCTCCAATCCTATTCAATATCTATGGCGAACACATAATGAGACGTGCCTTTCAGGATTGACAGGGAGGTGTCACCATTGGTGGGACCAAAATCACCAATCTCCGGTATGCGGATGATACCACCCTCTTTGCTGCAAATGAACCGGAAATGGTTGATCTTCTCAACAGAGTGGAGCAGATCAGCGCAGAGCTTGGTTTGGCAATTAACAAAGCGAAGACCAAAATCATGTTAATAGATCGCTCGGGGAAGTTAGAACTCGAGGGTACCCTAGATCTTGAAATGGTGGATAATTTTGTGTACTAGGGGTCTACCATCACAAACAACGGCTCCTGTGAACAAGATGTGCGAAGGCGAATAGGAATGGCTAAGAGCGCGATTACACAGCTGCAGAAGATCTGGAATGCCAGGAGCGTCTCGAACCACACGAAGCGAAGACTCGTGAATGCCCTGGTTTTCTCCATCTTTTTGTATGGCGCCGAGACCTGGACGCTAAAGAAAGCTGACCGCATCCGAATAAATGCATTTGAAATGTGGTGTTGGAGGAAGATGCTCCGGATACCTTGGACAGCTCGTCGGACCAACGCCTCCATTTTAACCGAACTCGGCATCAAGACTCGGCTGAGCACAATATGTCTTCCTCGCATCTTCGAGTACTTTGGCCATATTGCCAGGAAACCGGGTGATAACTTGGAGAAGCTCCTCGTCTATGGCAAGATCGAAGGAAAAAGGCCTAGGGGACGAAATCCAATGCGATGGTCCGACCAAATATCCACCAACCTTGACTCGAAAGTTCACGAGGCTCTACACACTGCAATCGACCGAGACAGATGGCGTAACATCGTCAAAACAAAAATTATGAGAAGAAGTCACGACCCTCAGTGATGAGGAATACGACGCAAGGAGGATTGTTCTATAAATAGTTAATAAAGCCTAAAGGTACCTATTTTCCAGTATTTTATTAGATAAGATGGTAAATGTTAAGATTTAACTGTCTACAGATAT
>JALPQI010004604.1:0-64468 GCA_025490895.1 Thaumatotibia leucotreta
CTTGTTTCTTCTATCCAAATCTAATTCTGTGGGACCATGCGTCAAAATGGACCAAAAGCCAACAGAGCTGGGAATAGTATCATCATAAAGATCTGTTTATGTACTTTACAAAGTTGAATTCCATTGGACAATTTTATATAAGTAAGGCGTTCGGCTAAGTAAATCTCCGTCGTCCACACACCAATCGTCATAGTATTTACTCTTACTAAAATACAAATATCTCCGTTTTGCAATAGATGTGAACATAGTGCCGATAGAATGAAATGAAATAAATGTAAATACCTATTAAATGACACCACTTTCAACTCTGTTGGGTTTTGGTCCATTCTCCATACAAATCTGCCCATGGTCCTTTATTGGTATAAATAGCTGTGTGGTGACAGCAGTAATAATACAATTGGGACCCCAACTCGTCCCATACTCATAAGAATCGACTAAGGAATAAAAGTGTCACTGACCATTCATTGACAGAAGATTGATGACGAACAGCAACGTTTAAAGTGGACACATTACTGCGATCGGTAACCCACTTGCCCAGCGTGGCGATTAAAAGCATTTACCTTCTAATGCGTACATACGCATAGTTGATAGAATAGAGTTAGGCCAGCAGTGGACTGAGATAGACTGATAATGTGAGCAGTTCTCAAAAAAATTGTGTTTGTACATTTTTACAGACCTGGGGCCCATTTCTCGAACGTTTGTAACTAGTAATACAAGTGGAAGTCTCTTTTTAACACTATTAATTAGATAAGGACTTCCACTTGTATTACAAGTTACAAGCTTTCGAGAAATAGGCCCCTGATGGATCATTGACTCATAATCATAATCATAAATTTTATTGATAATTAAACATTACAGGTCATTTAACAATTCTAACATATAGGTATTAAATTCAATACATTAGTGTAACTAGGTACACATTATAAAATAATAATTATACCTACGTATGAGATTAATAATATTTATAGGTATTATTTCTCAAGAAAGTTTCTACTAAAAGACGTGATCCAAATGTATTTTTTGAGAAATGCTCATGTGTAAAGTAACCTAACATTAAACGTTCAGACATACCTGAGCAGTGTCGAGCTTGTACTGGAAGAGTTGTTCCTTCTGTGTCGGAATCTTGTCGATGAGACTCTTTATATGTTTCCTCTTCTCTTCCGCCGACGCCTTGTCTTCTCCCTCCCGCTCGCCCTTCTCCTTCTCTTTCTCCTTCTCTTTTTCTTTTTCAGCCTTTTTGCTCTTGTCTTTGTCCTTTTTGTCTTTGTCTGGAACATAATTGGAGATTTCTAAGAAATGAGAATTGATGTACATTTTGGGTGTTTTGGTGTCTTATTATAAGCAGATATCGGAAAAATGTGCGTCATTGTTCGCAATAATAATGGACATGATGACTCTTAACTTGATTAAATAATTAATCATTTAATTATTTTCAGAAAATTACATATTTGACACCGGTAACTATGAAGACCTTTTTAAATAGTCACCTGAAAACTTCGAAATCAAATTTCAAAAAATTATTCGTTTGATTATTTATTTAATCTGGAGTCATGTCCATATTATTGAAAGCAATGACGCACATTTGTCCGATCCCTGATTATAAGTAAATATTTAAAAGTATTCACGATGAGATTCAAATCGCTGTCATGTTTCATTACACAAACAAGCTATTGTATTCAACTAAGTAATATCACAATTTTATATTAAGTAAAAATGTTTCGGAACATGCTGATCAGACAGAAATCGATCACACCACATTGTGATGTTAAAAGGTTCTATGCCGATACGATCTTGTCGTTTTTGGAAAAAAATGGTCCGGTGTCGCATTAGGTCGAGACACGTGGAAAGAGAGAGATGTCTTTGCCCAGCAGTGGGATACCACATGTGTGTGGTACGTACTGCGGTGGTGGTGGCAGTGTGGGGGGGGGGGGGTCGCTGTCGTCGTGTGCACCCTCCTCATGTGTGTGGTACGTACTGCGGTGGTGGTGGCAGTGTGGGGGGGGGGGGGGGTCGCTGTCGTCGTGTGCACCCTCCTCATGTGTGTGGTACGTACTGCGGTGGTGGTGGCAGTGTGGGGGGGGGGGGGGTCGCTGTCGTCGTGTGCACCCTCCTCATGTGTGTGGTACGTACTGCGGTGGTGGTGGCAGTGTGGGGGGGGGGGGGTCGCTGTCGTCGTGTGCACCCTCCTCATGTGTGTGGTACGTACTGCGGTGGTGGTGGCAGTGTGGGGGGGGGGGGGGGGTCGCTGTCGTCGTGTGCACCCTCCTCATGTGTGTGGTACGTACTGCGGTGGTGGTGGCAGTGTGGGGGGGGGGGGGTCGCTGTCGTCGTGTGCACCCTCCTCATGTGTGTGGTACGTACTGCGGTGGTGGTGGCAGTGGGGGGGGATAATGTCCATTACGTTTAAATATGTGTCGTGATTAAAGCGCGAGAGTTAAACGCTAGCATGCCTAATTGTATTGCATATTACAAACAACATCTTTGATCTAGAATAAGTAGGTATAGTATCGGAAATTAACTTAACATTTGCACTAAAAACTTGAAAATAAAATCAGTAAAAAAGTTTTAAGTTAAACGGTTTTATTGCACCAAAAACTAGAAAATAAAAATTAGTTGTAACTAACCGTAGATGCTACTTTCTGTAGATTAGTCACGTGAAACTATACGTACTGCGGTGGTGGTGGCAGTGTGGGGGGGGTGGTGGTGGCGGGTGGGGGTCGCTGTCGTCGTCGTCGGTCGCGAATGCAGCGTGGACCCTCCTCATGCCGCCACCGGCTCCCACTGATCCGCTCTCCGCCGCTAAACAGGACATCGAGATCTTTAATGTCATACACAAACCCCGGATGACGGAAGCAAAAATGCGTTTGTCACTAGTGCTTAGTTAAATATCGACTATTCTATCGACTTCCATACCAACATTTTATGAATTAGAAATGTATTGTAAATCAACAGTAATTTATGCAACCGTACGTAATCAGATGCATTGCGATCTAAAATTGATAAACAATAATATGTCAACAATACCATAGGACAGTTACAAAACCGAAATTAAAGCCTAAAAAGCAGCTTGAATGTCGTTCAGAATTTCAAAGTGCACTTGTTAAGATTACTTTTACATCCTCAAGGCGAAACTATTCACAAAAAATATCATAATGTGTTGACTAAAAAAATTGGTGAATTCATATTAAAAATCTTATATATTTTTGATATCTGGAAAAGAAGTGGAACTACTAGGGAAACATAATTAGCATAATCTATAAATTTCAAATAAAAAAATTGTTAACGTCTAGTGACAAACGCATTTTTGCTCCCGTCATCCGGGGTTTGTACTACAACAGTCCAAAATTAATAACAATAAATTAACATGTGTACGCATAAAATAAAAAAAATCCCTGTTGTACCGTTTGGTAACCAGATTTGGTGGCTGGCTGCCAAATGGGAAATATGGTTTCCCGCCTGGTAGGCAGCTATGAAATGGAAATAACTGTCCCAAATCGTAGCCGGATTTGGTAGAAACCTGGTTACAAATCGGTAATGATAAGTCCCGATTTAAAACCAGTTACCTATTGAGATTTTATTCCCATTTCAAAGCTGGTTACGAAAGTTTGGCTCCAGAGCGGTACTAAAGAAAAAGGCAACAGTTCTAGTAGTTTTACAGAACGGGAATACAAAATTCCGTTTGTAGCTGGTTACGTATTGTATCCTGTATAGCCGCAACCTAATTGAAACTTGATCCCATTCCTAATAAGGAACCTATATTATAAATATTAGATGTCATATACCAAAGAAAAACGACCAAGATCACCTATGTCCGAGGTGGGGATCGAACCCACGTAGTCAGCTTTCGCGGCTGATGCCTGTACCCCTCGGCCACTCGGTCTTAGCAACCACCGGTCAAATTTCTCGGGTATATGCAATCCCTTACAAGGCTAGGCGCCTTTGACCATTCTCTGAGGGCAAGCAATACATGCCTGCACCTCCTATTAGAATACTTTACAGTTTTCTAGAATAGCTAGAGAGAACTGGTGCTGCCATCTATTGAACATATTGCATAGTATTTAATATTTAGTTAATAAATAATTTGATTTGTACTTTCGCAATATGTTGTATTAATTAACCTAAATTATTATTTTTATTTTTCTATTATTTATTTTTTTTGTTCCTACTTGACGAAACCTGCGCTGTGGATTTGAGACTTGTTATTGATTCTATTGGTTGATAAATAAATGATATTCGTAGTTAAAAAAAAAAAAACAAATTAACCTAAAGCCAATAAACCTTGGGCTCAGATTACTGTACCTAATTCCAGCTACTTCCTAGGAACACCCACGAACATTACTTTGCCCCGCAGCCTTACATGGTTATCCCCTCTTTACTCAATACATATAATTTTAGTATAAAAGGCCTTGTTTCACAAATAAAGATATTCAGTTTTACCTCAGACTTCGTTGTATCATTTACTACATCAAACCACTCTTCAATGTATTCTTGACATCAAAAAAAACCCATTTTGTAACCAATTACAAAACGGGATATTTTTTCCCGTTTGTAAGCTGGTTACCAACTATGGCTACGAATCGGTAACGATTTAGTCTCATTTTGTAACTAGTTACAACACGGGATTCTTTTTCTTGTTTCGAAGCCGGTTACCAAACGTGGTTACAAATCGGTAATGGAAAAGTCTCAATTTGAAGCCAGATACAGATTGGGATTTTTTTCCCGTTTCGAAGCTGGTTATGAATTTTTAGTTACGAAACGGTACTAAATCATTTCGGCGACCGTTTTCTAGTCGTAACCCATCTACTTCCAAATACAAAATTAAATTTTAGATGTTTAATGACAAACCATTTATTAATAATTATACAGAAAAAAAAATAATTTAACTTACAAACTAACAAATACTCGACGCACATTTTTTAATCAAAGAGCCCACCCCGTGTAGTTCCGGGTGCAAAGGTGCCCATCACACTTGAAGCATTGCCACGCTGAATTGCGATAGCCAACCTCTGCACCAGGAACGACCCAGAGCGGGGGTCCAAACCCACAATACAAAATAATTTTGGCATTTTGTGTTCAGTACCTATAAATCAACTATTTGGAACAAACGCCGACGTAGTGCCACCTGATGGCGGAAAAAGCATCGAAAACCCTAATTGACAACGTTTCAAAATTTTCAATGTCCCTAAATCGAAAACCATTTCGAGATATACGTATGTGGAACACAAAAATATATTTTTTTAATTTTTTTATCGCAATATTTTTGTAATAAATCGTAATAATAGTTTAAAGGGGAAGTGACGTCACATAGCTGATTAAAAGCTGAAAAAATCTTGCGGGTGGAATGATTTATACGTCGTTGGACTAAAAGTAAATATGTCGATGTATAAAAATGTCTTTATATAAAATAAAAATTGGTCAGAGTATTAGAAAGCCAATACTTTAGAATGCTTAAGTCTTATGAAGTCGGAATATAATAATCACCAAATTAAAAATTTAAAAAACCGACTTCAACCGATTTCTCAAAGATCCCCGATTTGTTTCCACCATTGGTTTCCTCAAATCCTACTTTCTGAATGCAAATTCTTGTAAATGAATGAAAATTACCAAAAGCGCCATACATGTACCTATAACATTTGAAGAGATCCCTCGATTTCTCCAGGATCCCATCATCAGACCCCAACTTGGTGCCAATGGGACCATCTCGGGGTAATACACGTTCGATCACAAAAAGAAATTTTAAAATCGGTTCACTATTCTCGGAGATATCAGGTAACATACATACAACAAAAAAAAATAAAAATAAATAAAAAAAATTCAGTCGAATTGAGAACCTCCTCCTTTTTTTGAAGTCGGTTAAAAATGACTACTATCAAATTATAAAAATGGTTATGTCTTATCAAGTCGAAATATAAAAATGACTACTTTCAAAGTGTACAAATGTCTAAGTCTAATCAAGTCTGAATATAAAAATGACTACTTTCTTTACTATAGGTCCAGGATTATAATAATACATAAACGGATCAAATTCATCACCACCAACAATCATATACAGGTGAACATTTTTATACTTCGTCAAAATTATACAGTGTGTTAACATGAGGCAGGCTTTTATTTGAACCGAGGATTGAGATACAGATTCTTAGCCAAACCATGTGCATTATTTGTTTAAAAATCCTAATTTTAAAAGTAATTATCTTTCTAAGAAAAGTTAATTGAGAAGCAATGTACTTCAAAATAAATCGTTAATTGGCACTTGACAATGACAGATCGCAGCCACTCGCAACGTTTGACAACTAAGCAGTACACGCGTTACATTGATCGTTCGAACGAAATAAAAATAATTGTTCAGTTAATTTAAATATTTGTCAACTCTTAATACTTGAAAACGATTGCCAGTAATGCGTATTATTACCCATTTTCGTAAAAGCCTGGGTCATGGTAACACACTGTATACGCCCGAACTTATGCAAGTGGATATTTTTATACATCGCCATATTTACTTTTAGTCTAGTGTCGCAACATGTTTATATTTGGTCTAATATACAGGTGAACATTTTTATACTTCGTCAAAATTATACAGGGTGGAAAGGGACGACGTTCCATCCCGCTACCGACCGAGTCTACCAACCATTACGATGAACTTTCAGTATGGGATCAACATTAAAAGCGTACATGGAAAATTGACTTTTCCATACTATTCAACTCTAACTAATCACTCACTTTGTATGAGGGGTTAATTTTTTTATTTAATATTTCGATGTTGGTCCCATACTGAAAGTTCATCGTAATGGTTGGTAGAATCGGTCGGTAGCGGGATGGAACGTCGTCCCTTTCCACCCTGTATACGCCCGAACTTAAGCAAGTGGACATTTTTATACATTGCCATATTTACTTTTAGTCCAACGACGCATAAATCGTTGGAATGTCTCTTGTGTTTGGTAGTGACACTTGACATTTGTCACCGATTTTCGTCGTTTTCTTATGTATTTGAAACATCACTTGTGACGTCATTTAGCTGATTTTTGACGTTTGTAACTTACGCTCTTTCTGCTCGAAGTAGTAATATAAGGGGATTTTCTCACTTTTGCAAATTAATTGAAAACTAAAAAAATACGTGTATCTTTTAATATTGAGTTCTTTCAAAACAGATAATAAAACTAGCACTAAAATAATCACCAAATTAAAAATTTAAAAAACCGACTTCAACCGATTTCTCAAAGATCCCCGATCTGTTTCCATCATTGGTTTCCTCAAATCCTACTTTCTGAATGCAAATTCTTGTAAATGAATGAAAATTACCAAAAGCGCCATACATGTACCTATAACATTTGAAGAGATCCCTCGATTTCTCCAGGATCCCATCATCAGACCCCAACTTGGTGCCAATGGGACCATCTCGGGGTAATACACGTTCGATCACAAAAAGAAATTTTAAAATCGGTTCACTATTCTAGGAGATATCGGGTAACATAAATACAACAAAAAAAAAAAAAATTCAGTCGAATTGAGAACCTCCTCCTTTTTTGAAGTCGGTTAAAAAAACATGAAATGTTGTCAATAGTAACGTAAGTAATACTCACGCGGTGCGTCGTTGGCGTCGCGGCCGGATTTGAAGCTGATGGTGATGGGAGAACTGCCCGCTGAAGTGTCCGCCTGCTATAAGACATTCACGTCATATTAGGGTTAACTAGGGTCTTACCCCCTTATTCATAAACGTTTGTTTACTTAACCGCTAATAATTGTTTGTCCCTTTTGCTCTTATGGACACATTGTTAAGACCGAAAGGGTCAAACAATAGGCGTGATGACTGGCAAGTCAAATCAGCATCTTTTTTCGAACTGTCAAAACGATCCCCACTATGGAATAGTATGGAATTTTATATAAAATACTCAAAAGTAACGTCACGTTTGAGTACTGCCAAATGACCTACTCTTTTAAGTTCTTTTCAATTTATTAAATAGAAGCTGTACAAAAATTACTGCAATCTACATCTTAGTAATAATTTCTTTGTGTATTATGTCGTGCATAATGTTAAATAATTTATTTTAACTACAGTCATCATCCCTATTATAAATATTATAATAAAAGATGTGCTTATTGAACATTCTCGATTACAATACAGAGGTTCAATGTCATAAATATCTGATATCGGGCCTCTTCAGATAGTAAAAACTAGTACGCAGATGTCATTTTAATCAAAATGACAATTTAAATATTGATATTTAAATATTAATTGTCTATTTTGAAAACTTTTTTAAAATAAACGCGTAACTAACCGTTTAAAGTTATGTTTTATTTTAATTGAAGAGTAAGTACCTAATATTTATTTATGCCGAATAACATTTTGATGTTGTCATTCACAGTAACATCGATATTTTTTTAGTCGATAAAATATTTTGCTACATCACTTTCTTATAAATGCCCCGAGTTATCCCAGGTATGCATATTAGGGCTAAACTAGGGTCTTACCCCCTTATTCATAAACGTTTATTAACTTAACAAGCCGCTAATAATTGTTTGTCCCTTTTGCTCTTATGGACACATTGTTAAGACCGAAAGGGTCAAACAATTATTAGCGGCTTGTTAAGTTAACAAACGTTTATGAATAAGGGAGTAAATTATTTTCGTTATCTTATTTTGTGTCCCTAAAAAACGTGACGCAGTGGTGATTTTTATATGAGATGATTTTTTGTTTTCAATTTCTGATGTAGGGATTAAAATCTAGCGTGAAAAAGAAATACGGTCGAGGAATTTAATTTCCTACCCATTTCGTACCTTGTCATAGTAGCTATAATATGACAGTCCTAGCAGCTTTCATATTGATTGTCACTGTGACAAGGTACGAAATGGGTAGGAAATTAAATTGGACCGAATTAAAAGTGGACCGGATTTTTTTTAATACTGAGTCGAAACAGCAACTAAAAGCGTGACAGAGTGGTACAAAACAAGACAACGAATAGTAGATTACGTGCCGAGGCCGTTTAAGTGGGAAATGTCTCGGATGACGTGTAATTGTAACATGTGATCCGAGGCTTTCCCATTTAACGGCCGAGGTGTATATACTATTTTTCTGCTCAACGGGGCCGGCAGGCGGCAACTTAGTTTAGCGCAGCGGCCAGCAAAGTGCTGTTTGCCGGCCAGAAGGCAAAAAAAGAATATTGATCCACTTGTGATCAGGATCAGAACTACCGGGTGTTACATTAGTCGTGATACAAACTGTGAAAAACCTGTTAAGATGGTCTTTCTGAACAAGGTTTCCTTCTGGACCCATATTAAGACTAGTACAGTTCGAGTTCATTAATATGTATACATTTTTTCAAACTGACCTCTTACAAATGTGTTTACATAATAATGAAACGAGACTGAAAATCATGAACACTTCTGTACCGATCTGTATGAAAACCGTAATTTTTTTTTTCGAGACTTTCATATAGGTCCCATAGGAAATCTTGTCCAGAAAGACCATCTAAACAGGTTTTTCACAATTTGTATCACGATTAATGTAACACCCAGTATAGGTGCAAAACATTTTGTATGAAAAATAGACTCTCCACAAAAATCTCCATAGAAAACGCCAATTTCATAGGTAAGGACCTAAAATAAGGACCACCCTAGTGCCTACTAATAGACAAACTGGTTGGGCAGACTATACATACGTGTCTGCGCTGGTGTGCGTGCGAGTGCGTGTGCGCGTGCGTGTGTGCGTGCGGCTCGGGCGGCGGCGGGGTCGTGCCGCCGTCTGACGTCTGCGGACAAACCATGTCTTATAATATAATAAATAATAATAATAAATATCTTGGGACATCTTACACAAATCGACCTAGTCCCACGGTAAGCTCAATTAAGGCTTGTGATGTGGGTACCAGGCGACGATATATATAATAGATAGATACATACGAGCCCCGATGCAGTGGAGTTCGTCTAGTTCGAAACAATTTTTACAAATTTTTGAATATTTTAAAAATGATCACATTATGCTAATGATAAATTGTATGAACGTTAGTAATGGTTAATGTACTACATTTCAAGAGACACAACAATCTGAAGTACGCTTTTGTTGTTTAATAAATCGATTTTAACAAACCAGTGTCTAAATTATATTTTCGTTCACCACCGTAATTCCGCGCTTATAAGCTTGACGCAAAATTCGCAGTGCATCAGGTGTACCATGTCGTCTTTAATATTAATGGCGTTCTTTACATTCATTGATTATTTACAAAATTAAAAATTGTGGAAAAAAATTAAAAAAATACCTCTCGTAAAATAGTTTTTTTTTTATTCTGATTTATTAAATCCAAATATTTTATACTCAAAGAAACTACTTTAGTACTACTATTGAATAGTGAAGGTTTTGTCTCTAAACCTTTTCCCCCGGATGAACGGGATAATCTCGAAAAACTGTCTAACTGGACGAGAACATATGCATCGGGGCTCGTATTCCAGTCCAGTGATCCAGCGGTCTAATTTACATTATTCTAGTCTTTTAAGAGTAGCTGGATTGGAAACACATCGGTCACAATGATCTAGCACTGGTTTGTAACTGGAATGGCTGTCTACATTATTTCAGAGCCAGTAGCTGGGTGAAAGCTGGAATGAAAAGTTGACCATCTTTCCACTTGACTGGAATGCTCACTGGAATGGGTGCGTCCAGTGTCGGTTCACATTATTCCAGTAGCATTCCAGTACTGGATTGGATTGCTGGAATGGAATGCTACTGGAATAATGTGAACCGGGCATAAGGTGTGCAATCAGTGAATACGAAAACGGGGTATCGTCGAAACCGGTCGATTATTCATCATTTTTAAACTCGAAAATTATTCATCGGTTTCTAAGATTCACCGAGGCTAAGCTGAAGTGTCTCGGTTAAGAATAAGTTAGGTACAAACGTGAAATGGTTGATATTAGTCCGACTATTGGGTAATGCTAGGTTTACACGGACTTAGTACTTGTCATTGGCGAAGCCCGGAAAATCCATAGCAAAACAAAAGACTGTCGCAATCGCAATCAAACTAGGATACAAATAATTATCTATAGAGACAAATTATAATTTATCGCTGTCATACGCAATGAAATGACGATAATGACATTCAGTGTCTTATGGAGTATTAATTTTCTAATGTGCCTATTAAATTCAAGGAGGTTGATGAATATGAAATATAAGTAATGTTGATAATATAAGTTACTTTGCATTTTAACCCTTAATTAACTACTTCTTTTGCGTTTGGCTTGAAATATTATAAAATAATGTATCTAAACATATCGCTATGACTTTTTTAGACAAAACTTACTCGATATCGATAAAAAAATTGTTTCTCGCCTTAGTTTGATTGAGACTGTCTTTTGTTTTGCTATGGATTTTCCGGGCTCTGCACATTGAAATAGACATCGAAAGTTTTCGATGATTCGATCTCGGAAAAAAAAGAATGCGAAATAATTATAAAACAGTTTTTCAAATCTTGCGTACTTCTAAAAATCCAGAATTATCGTCGCTTTTGGCCATAGCAAATGTGTCCTGTGGAAAATACGTTGATTTTCAGCATGCTTGGGTCAAAAATGAAGAAAATAAAGATTGCGGCCATTTTCTTTAAATTTTCACATTATATTGATTTTCACCTCGCTATGACCGAAAATTAAAAATCAAGGTGGCGGTCATTCATTCAGTCTCAGTCAATTCATAACAATTTAATGGGCTCTGATCCACGTTGAGGGACTTATCGGAGGAGAAAGCGATTTCCGATTAAAAATGAAGACAATCAAAATGGCGGCCACTTTTACACAATTTCGACCGCAGATCTATACCGAGTAATAACAAACTTGTCTGTGTCTGTACCTGAGGCGTGTGGTGGCGAGGAGAGGGGGGGTGGCGGAGTGCTGGAGGCGGGAGAGCCGGCCAGAGCCGCGTCCAGACCGCCGCCGCTGCAACAAACTTGTCTGTGTCTGTACCTGAGGCGTGTGGTGGCGAGGAGAGGGGGGTGGCGGAGTGCTGGAGGCGGGAGAGCCGGCCAGAGCCGCGTCCAGACCGCCGCCGCTGCAACAAACTTGTCTGTGTCTGTACCTGAGGCGTGTGGTGGCGAGGAGAGGGGGGTGGCGGAGTGCTGGAGGCGGGAGAGCCGGCCAGAGCCGCGTCCAGACCGCCGCCGCTGCAACAAACTTGTCTGTGTCTGTACCTGAGGCGTGTGGTGGCGAGGAGAGGGGGGTGGCGGAGTGCTGGAGGCGGGAGAGCCGGCCAGAGCCGCGTCCAGACCGCCGCCGCTGCAACAAACTTGTCTGTGTCTGTACCTGAGGCGTGTGGTGGCGAGGAGAGGGGGGTGGCCTCGTGCTGGAGGCGGGAGAGCCGGCCAGAGCCGCGTCCAGACCGCCGCCGCTGCAACAAACTTGTCTGTGTCTGTACCTGAGGCGTGTGGTGGCGAGGAGAGGGGGGTGGCCTCGTGCTGGAGGCGGGAGAGCCGGCCAGAGCCGCGTCCAGACCGCCGCCGCTGCAACAAACTTGTCTGTGTCTGTACCTGAGGCGTGTGGTGGCGAGGAGAGGGGGGTGGCGGAGTGCTGGAGGCGGGAGAGCCGGCCAGAGCCGCGTCCAGACCGCCGCCGCTGCAACAAACTTGTCTGTGTCTGTACCTGAGGCGTGTGGTGGCGAGGAGAGGGGGGTGGCGGAGTGCTGGAGGCGGGAGAGCCGGCCAGAGCCGCGTCCAGACCGCCGCCGCTGCAACAAACTTGTCTGTGTCTGTACCTGAGGCGTGTGGTGGCGAGGAGAGGGGGGTGGCGGAGTGCTGGAGGCGGGAGAGCCGGCCAGAGCCGCGTCCAGACCGCCGCCGCTGCAACAAACTTGTCTGTGTCTGTACCTGAGGCGTGTGGTGGCGAGGAGAGGGGGGTGGCGGAGTGCTGGAGGCGGGAGAGCCGGCCAGAGCCGCGTCCAGACCGCCGCCGCTGCAACAAACTTGTCTGTGTCTGTACCTGAGGCGTGTGGTGGCGAGGAGAGGGGGGTGGCGGAGTGCTGGAGGCGGGAGAGCCGGCCAGAGCCGCGTCCAGACCGCCGCCGCTGCAACAAACTTGTCTGTGTCTGTACCTGAGGCGTGTGGTGGCGAGGAGAGGGGGGTGGCGGAGTGCTGGAGGCGGGAGAGCCGGCCAGAGCCGCGTCCAGACCGCCGCCGCTGCAACAAACTTGTCTGTGTCTGTACCTGAGGCGTGTGGTGGCGAGGAGAGGGGGGTGGCGGAGTGCTGGAGGCGGGAGAGCCGGCCAGAGCCGCGTCCAGACCGCCGCCGCTGCAACAAACTTGTCTGTGTCTGTACCTGAGGCGTGTGGTGGCGAGGAGAGGGGGGTGGCGGAGTGCTGGAGGCGGGAGAGCCGGCCAGAGCCGCGTCCAGACCGCCGCCGCTGCAACAAACTTGTCTGTGTCTGTACCTGAGGCGTGTGGTGGCGAGGAGAGGGGGGTGGCCTCGTGCTGGAGGCGGGAGAGCCGGCCAGAGCCGCGTCCAGACCGCCGCCGCTGCAACAAACTTGTCTGTGTCTGTACCTGAGGCGTGTGGTGGCGAGGAGAGGGGGGTGGCGGAGTGCTGGAGGCGGGAGAGCCGGCCAGAGCCGCGTCCAGACCGCCGCCGCTGCAACAAACTTGTCTGTGTCTGTACCTGAGGCGTGTGGTGGCGAGGAGAGGGGGGTGGCGGAGTGCTGGAGGCGGGAGAGCCGGCCAGAGCCGCGTCCAGACCGCCGCCGCTGCAACAAACTTGTCTGTGTCTGTACCTGAGGCGTGTGGTGGCGAGGAGAGGGGGGTGGCGGAGTGCTGGAGGCGGGAGAGCCGGCCAGAGCCGCGTCCAGACCGCCGCCGCTGCAACAAACTTGTCTGTGTCTGTACCTGAGGCGTGTGGTGGCGAGGAGAGGGGGGTGGCGGAGTGCTGGAGGCGGGAGAGCCGGCCAGAGCCGCGTCCAGACCGCCGCCGCTGCAACAAACTTGTCTGTGTCTGTACCTGAGGCGTGTGGTGGCGAGGAGAGGGGGGTGGCGGAGTGCTGGAGGCGGGAGAGCCGGCCAGAGCCGCGTCCAGACCGCCGCCGCTGCAACAAACTTGTCTGTGTCTGTACCTGAGGCGTGTGGTGGCGAGGAGAGGGGGGTGGCGGAGTGCTGGAGGCGGGAGAGCCGGCCAGAGCCGCGTCCAGACCGCCGCCGCTGCAACAAACTTGTCTGTGTCTGTACCTGAGGCGTGTGGTGGCGAGGAGAGGGGGGTGGCGGAGTGCTGGAGGCGGGAGAGCCGGCCAGAGCCGCGTCCAGACCGCCGCCGCTGCAACAAACTTGTCTGTGTCTGTACCTGAGGCGTGTGGTGGCGAGGAGAGGGGGGTGGCGGAGTGCTGGAGGCGGGAGAGCCGGCCAGAGCCGCGTCCAGACCGCCGCCGCTGCAACAAACTTGTCTGTGTCTGTACCTGAGGCGTGTGGTGGCGAGGAGAGGGGGGTGGCCTCGTGCTGGAGGCGGGAGAGCCGGCCAGAGCCGCGTCCAGACCGCCGCCGCTGCAACAAACTTGTCTGTGTCTGTACCTGAGGCGTGTGGTGGCGAGGAGAGGGGGGTGGCCTCGTGCTGGAGGCGGGAGAGCCGGCCAGAGCCGCGTCCAGACCGCCGCCGCTGCAACAAACTTGTCTGTGTCTGTACCTGAGGCGTGTGGTGGCGAGGAGAGGGGGGTGGCGGAGTGCTGGAGGCGGGAGAGCCGGCCAGAGCCGCGTCCAGACCGCCGCCGCTGCAACAAACTTGTCTGTGTCTGTACCTGAGGCGTGTGGTGGCGAGGAGAGGGGGGTGGCGGAGTGCTGGAGGCGGGAGAGCCGGCCAGAGCCGCGTCCAGACCGCCGCCGCTGCAACAAACTTGTCTGTGTCTGTACCTGAGGCGTGTGGTGGCGAGGAGAGGGGGGTGGCGGAGTGCTGGAGGCGGGAGAGCCGGCCAGAGCCGCGTCCAGACCGCCGCCGCTGCAACAAACTTGTCTGTGTCTGTACCTGAGGCGTGTGGTGGCGAGGAGAGGGGGGTGGCGGAGTGCTGGAGGCGGGAGAGCCGGCCAGAGCCGCGTCCAGACCGCCGCCGCTGCAACAAACTTGTCTGTGTCTGTACCTGAGGCGTGTGGTGGCGAGGAGAGGGGGGTGGCGGAGTGCTGGAGGCGGGAGAGCCGGCCAGAGCCGCGTCCAGACCGCCGCCGCTGCAACAAACTTGTCTGTGTCTGTACCTGAGGCGTGTGGTGGCGAGGAGAGGGGGGTGGCGGAGTGCTGGAGGCGGGAGAGCCGGCCAGAGCCGCGTCCAGACCGCCGCCGCTGCAACAAACTTGTCTGTGTCTGTACCTGAGGCGTGTGGTGGCGAGGAGAGGGGGGTGGCGGAGTGCTGGAGGCGGGAGAGCCGGCCAGAGCCGCGTCCAGACCGCCGCCGCTGTAATAAACAATACATTAGGACCGATACGTCATCATTAGTCGGAACTATGGGTGCAAAACTTTAACAAAACTATAAAATTGACATATCGTCAGTTGTAATATGAATTAATGTAACCACCAAATGACGATTTTTCAGGAGAGCCCAAAAACTAATTTGACATTTATAAAGTATGTTGCATCTTTTTAGTTAATTATCCTATTGAAATGATGTTTGTCTTATTTTTTTTATTTTTGAGAGGTCTATTTGACACATAGTTCCTAACTGCGACCACAGTTGTAGTTCAGGAAATGGCTGGTGCTTACGTTAAAAAATTAAATAAAAATTTGGAGTTACGTTAATAATTTTATGAAAATCATCAAAAGTGGATTTCGTAACTTAGCGTAACTCACAAATTGAAACCGAATTGCTTATAAGCCATACATCACAGATGGCGCTTACAGCATTGACATTTATAAAAATATAGTGAGTACATTAGGAAGGACATATTTTGTACTTACAAATTCGTACTTACGTTAAAATATTGTCTATGATTTTTTGAAACCTTTACATACGTTAATAAAAAACGTAGAAACCTAATAAAATGACAAAATTTTTGTTAACGTATTCGACATTTTTTTCCGAATATCAACATGTTAAATAGACCGTTCGATAGAGCAGGAAATTTGCAGTCGAACCTTATACTTAACTCAATTTCGTCATTTTGGTGGTTACATTAATTCATATTACAATCGACGATATGAGAACACTTTAGCCAAGAAAAATTGGTTGCCTGTAAAGTCGGTATACGGGCGAAAGTTTTACGTGACAACGACAACGCGTGCCTCTCACTCGCTCTCATTGTGAGCGCATAACGTGAGCGGAGCGTAACGCAGTTTCTTGAAGTGTCACCCGGCAAACCAATTTATAAGACGTTGTATTTTGACGTAATACGAATATTATTGAGAAATCTGTATCCAACTTTATTCCCCATCTTGGAATCTTAAACTTACAATGTGTGGGTGTGTAAATATGTATATTATATGGATGGATGTGCTATGTCAAGTCCACTTGACAAGTTTTATTAAAGTTTTGCACCCATAGTTCCGACCCATACTCATCATAGAGATCATCTTAGGAGACAATGACGATATTGGTCGCATACGAGGTAGAGTATTTCCATTACCTGTGAGGTTTTGGAACTTAGGATACATCCCTTAGCCCTTCGACTGTAGAGACGATCCGAAACCTGGATTTGCTAATACTAGTACTATTTAGGATGCCTTTTTATACTGACAAAGCTGGTTGGCCAGATATTCGGTTCTAATACAAGTATTCGGTCTGGTGTCATCTAGTCCTAGCCGATTACGGCCACGGCGACTGATTGTTGCCATGTGGTGACGGCAGTAAGAATACATTTGTCACCACCCCAACTCCTCCTGCGGGTGTCGTAAGAGTCGACTAAGGGATTAAAGTGTCACTGACCATTCTACAAGATTGATGATGGGCAGCAGCGTCATCATAGTGGACACATTACTGCGATCGCCAATCCGCTTGCCCAGCATGGCGATTATGGGCATTTACCTCCTAATGCGTCTATACGCATAGTTAATAGGAGAGGCCTACGTCCAGCAGTGGACTATTATAGGCTGATGATGATGATGATGATGGGTGGTCTCGCAACTCGTTGCGCCTAAGATCAGTCTGGTGTAGATACTATTCGGCCTGGCATATGAAGACGACGGATTTAAAACCCGAAATTGCACAAAAACACCCGTCTTAGGATTAGGAGGGCCGATCCCTTCAGACATGGGAAATAGGGAACATACCCATACTACGTGACCAGTTTTTACTGTTCGTCGAAGTACCACTCTTGGTCACCAGGGGGAGGGGGGGTCTGGAACCTTGTCACGTGACTAGTATATTTGGAGATTATTTTGTAATAATGTAATTTAAATTGGACTTACACGACACCGCTTTTCCCATCACTTCAATTTTTAAAAGTAAAAGTACAATTCTATAATTAAAATGTACTAACCTACGCCTGCACTCGCAGTATGCGTTTTCATAAACCAAAAAATACTACGTGAAAACTAGGAGGGGGGGGGTGTTGTCTTGGCATATACTACGCTTGGTCACCAGGGGGGGGGGGGTCCAAAAACGCTTAAAAAAGGGTCACGTAGTATGGGTATCTTCCCATAGGCTAAGTAAGGGCTTGTCCATTAATCACGTCATGCTGTGTAGGGGGAGGGGGAGTCAACAAAAAAATCACCAATTATCACCATAGGGGAGGGGGGGGTCATCGGACAAATCACGTGTAATTTTTGTTACTCTCTGCTAAACAGCATACTTTTTTTTTTAAACACTTTTAAAACAAGACCAAATTTCAAATCCTGAACTGAGTTTTAAAACTTCGCGGACATTTACCTCGTAGTTGGCAAAAAAGTTTTTTCCCATCATGTGTGCTTAATAAAGTACGTAAATTTTAGGTGTTATTAAAACGATTACTTAAGTAGGCAATAAATTACACGTCATATTGGCTAGGGGGGGTGGGGGTCCAGAAAATATCACCAAGTATCACCATGGGGGGTGGGGGGGTCTAAAATAGGCCAAAATCGTATGACGTGATTAATGGACAAGCCCTAAAGACTATTCGGCCTGGCATAGGCCCGGGGTGGGAGTGGGTACCTGTCGTCGGAGTCGATAGGTTCGGCCTCGGTGGGCAGCTGACGGCTCGCGGCCGCTCGTAGATACCGTTCTCGCTCCCGCTCCGCTTTCTCTCGCGCCTGCGCGACAACAAACACACTATACTAGGTCGTTCTATTTTTAAAATTTTCTAGGATGTTCGAACCAATAAAGCAGCTCTTTTCCTGCTTCCTTTTCAATTTTATATGGGGCAAGAAATAATAAATGGACGCACAGAGCCAAACAAAAAAACCAAGAAAAGTGGCACTAAAAGTCATTTCTATCATGTTTCAGTTGAAGCTAATAACGCTCACTTACAATAAACTATAATAAAAAAACTCAAAGAATAAAAAACTTTGTAAAGTGAGCAATAAGTGTCAAAGCGAACAACACCGCAAAATAGTAGAAACTTTTTATGTTTAAGGAATAATGATGCTATACCGTAAGGTGACCAAATGTCAACTGTCAGAACTGAATAGCGGAGCAAAAGGACCGCAATATTTACTTCTGCAGCCCATTTTTTGGGGCCATTTTTTTGAGCTGTTTGGGGATCCACTTATATATTCTAAATCAATGGGGGCAACCTCTCATTTGATAAGTAAACCATATTTGCTTTTTATTTTTTCAGTTATTAGAAACAAAAATTAGGGGTCGCTACCGAAGTAATAAAAAAACAAGTAATAATTATGCCTTTCTTGAAATTTGTATGATAGTAGCGACCATCAATATTTATTTAAATTAAAAAAAAACTCACGTAGTTTACGTATCAATTAACAAAATGAGAGGGTGCCCCTTAGAGCATTGCAATTTAAGGCAAAAAAGACCCTTGTTTGTTCGAACATCCCAGAAAATTTTAAAAATAAGAACCAACCTACACTAAACACTCAGTTTGAACTTAGAAACCCCTTCGGAACACATGAAGGTAACACTGCTGTCCTGCTTTATCGCGTGGCGCCGTTGTAGCCCGAGCCTTTCGTCTCTTTCTTGAATCCGAAGGGTTTTCTAAGTTCAAACACTGTGCCACAAGAGATCAGAAAAGGGTTGAAAATTTGTATCAGAAATCAATATTTTGTTGAGATTGCAGACTTCGTTCAACGACTTTGATACTAAACAAGAAAAGCAGAATTATGAGGAGTGTCTTTTCAAAAAGGTTTATTTCCATTTTGTTAATAGAGATCATTTCTCTTATGAAAACAAAAAAAAAAAATCTTTATCGACATAATGGAAATAAGTCCTTTTGAATAGGACATCATTCCTAAAATATATTTACCGAAATTCGATTCGAAATTCATCCCCTAATAGATAAAAAAGGGGTTGGAAGTGTGTATGTATACACTACTTCATTTGCGTATACCCAACATTTTTTTCATCACACTTGCTGTCTAAGCGCGCCATTGCTTGCGCGCGTAGCGGGAGTAATAGAAAAGTGAAATTCCCTAGGGAGTAATAGAAATGTCAGTACGTCATTTAATAATATTATGTCTTAAAACTTATTTTTTGGTTGGCAAGTGTGATGAAAAACATTGTATGCATCACGATCGGTAAGCGGAATACTAACTCGAGTCATAAAATCCCTCCGCCTAACGGCGTCGGGCTTCTAACACTCTCGTTAGTAATTCCGTACTTACCTCCATTGATGCACAATGTACTATTGACATAATGGAAATAAGTATTTTTGTAAATGAAAAGTCATTCCTAATTCCTAAAATATATTTACCGAAATTCGATTCGAAATTCATCCCCTAATAGCTGAAAAAGGGGTTGGAAGTGAGTATAGTTGTATACATTACTTAATTTGCGCATAATCAACATTTTTTTGTGTACTTCCCCTACACGTATTATCAAACCGCGATTAGAATGGGATTCGAAAGTACTGTTGACACAACAGTGCATAAGTCAATCTAGGGTATGTTCATAGTTATATTCATATATTTATAGTTTAAGTGCAAAAACTTACAGACAATACATTAATTAAACACTCACTACATCTATAAACAACTCTTTTCTTGGTAAATGTTGTATATTTTTTTGTGTCAACAGTACTCTCGAATCCCTTTCTGATTCCGGTTTGATAATAAAGTGAAAGTGATTTTTTTATTTAGTAAAATCCTAAGGGGTAATGGGGTATTATAAAGTGACCTGTTTCCTCGCCTCCTCGCGCTGCAAGGCGCGCTGCTCCTCGCGCTGGCGCTGCTGGTGCGCCTGCAGCGACACGTCCACCAGCAGCCGCGGCTTGTACAAATCGTCCACCTGCCCAAGGTCATTATTATATACAGGTGTAGTGAGAAATTACTTGCCTTCGGAAACGTTCGTAAACACATGCTGTTTCAGGCAGTGTCACCGAGTCTGACTGAAGTAGCATGACAGCTATTACTGTCAGTCTCAGTGAGATAGACTGAAACAGCATGACGTTGACGAACGTTTCCGAAGGCAAGTCATTTCTCACTACATCTGTACTCTGTCCAACAATCTCCATCAGTACAAAAACACGCCAAACTTACTCTAAGTTTG
Source organism: Thaumatotibia leucotreta (assembly GCA_025490895.1). Taxonomy (NCBI): domain Eukaryota; kingdom Metazoa; phylum Arthropoda; class Insecta; order Lepidoptera; family Tortricidae; genus Thaumatotibia; species Thaumatotibia leucotreta. Next base: position 20,564 of record JALPQI010004604.1, read on the forward strand.
AGTGGAGGAACTTACATAAATCTATATAACATAGTGGTGATTTAGTGGAATATTCACTAAAGAACAGATTGCATTGACGCCCGGAATTTTGGTAGGCGGAATGTCTCATTTGAATTTTTTATAATATTTTGGTAGGCGGAATGTCTCATTTGAATTTTTTATAATATTTTGGTGGGCGGAATGTTTAACATGAAATATAATATTTTGGTGGGCGGAATGTATACAGTAAAATTAATGACGTTGGAATGTAAACAGTACAAGTATTTTTTTCGGTAGACGGAATTTTTTACAAGAAATTAACATTTTGGTGGTCGGAATGTAGGGAGTAAAATTAATTACGTTGGTGGACGGAATGTTTTACATGAAATATAACATTTTGGTGGGCGGAATATAAATAGTTACATTAATTACCTTGGTGGGCAAAATGTTTTACATGAAATTAACATTTTGGTAGCCGGAATGTAAACAGTAAAATTAATTACTTTGGTGGACGGAATTAAACATTCCGCCCACCAAAATATTACACATTACTTACAGGAGCAGCAAAAATACATTGATTACATCGTGGGTCTCACTCTTCACACCTCGTTCTTATATTCACGCAGACGGTCACGCAAGTCACATCAATCAATTAACTTGTGGACATTTTTTGATGTTGTTTTAGATAACATCGTATGTTTTCAAAATTAAATTCCCCTTTGACACCAAATAACGAATATCAATTATTCTACACATATTTAAATTGTTCCACATTTCGTATTATTTACCTTCGTGCTTCTTATTAGTAACAAGCGCGGGAACTTGTGTACTGACCTCCCACTTGGTCTCTAATGTCTTACATTAGACGTCAGTACTGGGGCATTCAATCCCGGGATTCATATGTATGTAATCACTAGGGGGTCGGAACTATGGGTGCAAAACTTTAAAATTGACATATGGGAACACTTTAGCCAAGAAAAATACGAATATTATTGAAAAATCTGTATCCAATTTTATTCCCTATCTCGGAATCTTCAACTTACAATGTGTGGGTGTGTAGATATGTATATTTTATGGATATTTGTGCTATGTCAAGTCCACTTGAGAAGTTTCGTTAAAGTTTTGCACCCATAGTTCCGACCCCTAGCTAATCACGGAATTTGTCATTATAGAATCCCGTGATTGAATACATTTGAATACCGGGATTGCGTGCATTTAAATCCCAGGATCGTATGCCCTAGCCAGTACCTCGCCCCACACGGGTACGTCTTGCTCGCGCCACCTCTCTACTGTACTACCTCCGTCTCTAGTGTACTGACCTCCTGCTTGGCCTTGGCGAAGGCGGCAGCCGCGGCAGGGTCGCCGGGCGGACGGCCGCCCCACACGGCTACGTCTTGCTGCCACCTCTCTACTGTACTACCTCCGTCTCTAGTGTACTGACCTGCTTGGCCTTGGCGAAGGCGGCGGCCGCGGCGGGGTCGCCGGGCGGACGGCCGCCCCACACGGCTACGTCTTGCTGCCACCTCTCTACTGTACTACCTCCGTCTCTAGTGTACTGACCTCCTGCTTGGCCTTGGCGAAGGCGGCAGCCGCGGCAGGGTCGCCGGGCGGACGGCCGCCCCACACGGCTACGTCTTGCTGCCACCTCTCTACTGTACTACCTCCGTCTCTAGTGTACTGACCTGCTTGGCCTTGGCGAAGGCGGCGGCCGCGGCGGGGTCGCCGGGCGGACGGCCGCCCCACACGGCTACGTCTTGCTGCCACCTCTCTACTGTACTACCTCCGTCTCTAGTGTACTGACCTGCTTGGCCTTGGCGAAGGCGGCGGCCGCGGCGGGGTCGCCGGGCGGACGGCCGCCCCACACGGCTACGTCTTGCTGCCACCTCTCTACTGTACTACCTCCGTCTCTAGTGTACCGACCTCCTGCTTGGCCTTGGCGAAGGCGGCAGCCGCGGCGGGGTCGCCGGGCGGACGGCCGCCCCACACGGCTACGTCTTGCTGCCACCTCTCTACTGTACTACCTCCGTCTCTAGTGTACTGACCTCCTGCTTGGCCTTGGCGAAGGCGGCAGCCGCAGCAGGGTCGCCGGGCGGACGGCCGCCCCACACGGCGCGCCGGAGCGCGGCTAGCTCATCTTGCTCGCGCGACCGTTCTCGCGCGTCAGATTCCGCTTCGCGTACGCGGGCGCCGAGGCGGCGTTGCAACTCCTGACAACACAAACGGATTGTGCCTTTAGTACCGTTTGGTACCCAGATTTGGTTGTTTTTCCTTAAGCACCTATATCCAAATTTCATGTCTTGCTGCTTGTAACGCGTAATACTGTATGTACTTGCTAATGTTAACCAACTCAGTGTGGGTCCCAAGATACAGGCTCAGCCTAGTTTGGAGCCCACTGGATAACGCTTGAAAATTGTAAACATGTGCTTACGTTTGAATAAATTACTTGTATTTGTATTTGTAAATAGGAAATATGGTTTCTCGCCTGGTAGATAGCTATGAAATAGGAATAACTTTCCCATGTCGTAGCCGGATTTGTGAGTAGTTACAAATCGGTAATGGTAATGTCCCGATTTAAAGACAGTTCCCTGCTGGGATTTTATTCACATTTCTAAGCTAGTTACGAAAATTTAACTACCAAACGGTACTAAAGGGAACTGTGGCTTGTGTCACGACAGATCAAAACAATATGGGGTAATTTAACCGGATCGCCTTGGTTTTCGGCCTTTTCATAATTAAAATTTGAAACGTTGGATGGCCGAGTACCTTATTTTCGCAACAATATTACAAATAGAAAAATAATCGCAATGGCGACCATCACAGAACAGGATGCCAATCGCTAATCGGAAACGAAAGGCAACTAACCGACAACCGTCTTTGTCGCACAAATAAGAAAGGGTAACAGAGAGAGAAAACTAAGGGAATGAAATTCGCAGTATTCTTTAAAGTAAATGAGTAAAGACGTGTTTCAAATTATTTGAGAATTCAACCTCTGAAACCCTGAAAGGGGTAAAAAGGGTAATTAAGCGAAAAAATCAACATGGGTATCGTTTTTTTGGTTTGATGGAGTAGAATTCAAAAAATATCAATAAAGGTTTTTTATTTTTTATTTTCTGGTTCTAGATATTCCAGCAAGTAGGTTTTTTGAGGGTGTAGTGGGAAAAAGGTTAAGTAAAAATCCACAGCCTGGTGGCAATAAGCAACATGGGTGTCTTTTCCGTGGTTATTGAGTCACGAAAACTATTACGATTTTAAGATCTAATGAGGCGGATGTGAAATATCATCTCCCATATATCATACCTAACGGATTTATGGTGGGGGTATCGTTTTTATATTTATTTCTGATTCTATAGGAATCAGTAATTTTCGGCTGCATTAAAACATTTTTGATGTGATAGTAATACAACTGTAGGTAAATCTATGAAAACAGCCGCCATAATAAATTTCGGCAATTTTGATCCGATCGTGATGTAAATCGATAAATCGTGATCCGAGAGGTTCTTTTTAACAATCCTGCAACCAAAGCTGCGAAAAATGCCTAGTTTTTTAAATACAATTATTGTTCCTGCTGATACTGCCAATAAGTTGTACCTAGTTAAAATAAATTATATCACATTATGCACGACATATTACATGTAGAAATTAATACTAAAATGTATATTGCAGTAATTTTTGTACTTTTATTTAATAAATTCGAAAGTATGTACGTAGAATTATACAAACGTGACGTCATTTTTGTGTATATCTTACAAAACTTCATAGTGGCGATAGTTTTGACATTTCGAAAAAAAGATATTGATTTGACTTGCGAGTCATCATGCCTATTTTAGTTTGCGTGACGTCACTTTTGTGTATTTCATACAAAACTTCATAGTGGCGATAGTTTTACAATTCCAAAAAAGATGGTTTTTGGCTTGCCAGTTATTATGCGTATTTTAGTTGGCCAGACTATAATAATCACTCACCTTGCCGCGATAGTACTTATGGTCGAGCCGCTCATCATCGTAATCTTCAAGGAACTCCTTGAGCCGCTTGGCCTCTCGCTCGCGCTCCTCCTCCTTGCATCGCTCCCTCTCCTTCTCTTTCTCGTATTCTGCGTGCTTGCGTCGCTCGCGAGCTTCCCATAGTCGTAACCTGGATACATATTTTGTTTAAGGTTTTTCATCACACTTGCTTGTGCAAAGTTATGCTGGTCAGACTTAAGAAGTAAGGTCCGACCGAGACCCATATTTTAGTCTTGGGCGAGACCGAGACCGAGACCGAGATTTGGTAGAAAGGATAAAAAAACGTATAAATTACTTAAAAAATCCCTAGCAAATTTATACCTATAGTAAGTCCAACGTCAAACTATATAGAGCAATTTTCTTTGGATATTTCTTTTTTTGATTTTTTTTATGTAGGTACCCCACAAACCGGTTTTCGAATTTTAGATATTTTTATCGATAATATGATAGGGGTCGCTTACTCTAAATTATTCCTTCCGTTCCTTTTAAAGTTAAATCGAAGACAGTACATGTCAATATGACACCAATAAAATCGTAGTAAGTTCGCGAGATGGCGTCAAGCTCGCCAATTACAGCTCATTACGAATACCCACGGCCGGGAGTCTCGAGAGGGATATCTCGGCTCGATTTTTGGCCGAGAATGCCGAGACCGAGATCTCGGTCGGACCTTATTAAGAAGACACACAATGTGTTTGTAACACAAATGAACATACGCGTCCTACCCATTCGCTGCTCCATATACAGTTTGTAAATCTAATACGGGCGATCAATTAAACCAGGCCTGGGATTCATTAGTGTAATCATAGATTACAAGGTTTTTTAAAGTTACTCTCAATTATGACCCCACAGATTTTTTTAAAGATTATCGGAGCATTAATGTATGTACGAACATTTGTTATTGTTGATATGTCAGTTATGTCACCTGCTTTTGAAATTAGCTATCAACGCGCATTTAACTCGCGTATGTTGCTCTACATTGCGCACCGAATTATTTTAAATGGAAAATTTTGTTGCTTTAATTTTAAGTAAAAGTTATTTGAATGTACTTATTATGCCGTAAACTAACACCCGTTAAGAGCTTCGCCCGTATTAGACTTACACCCTGTATATTAGGACTGACCTCTCCTGGTAGGCTGCCTCCTTCTCCTTCGCCTTCTTCTCTAACCGCTTCTTCTCTTTAGCCTCCTCCTCGAGCTCACGCGATCGCCGCGACTCCGCCTCGCTGCGGCCGCGGTCGCGCGATCGCTCGCGCTCGCGATCCCGTTCGCGTTCGCGGGACCGTTCGCGATCTCGTTCGCGCTCGCGATCGCGATCGCGTTCGCGTTCGCGCTCTCTGGACAATAGGAAAGATGCATTCAGACGGACAACATGACAGCTAACTTAGAAATAGGTGGACAACAGCTGGCTTAGCACATGATTGGTGCGACAGTATGTCGCCGCGAGATAGATCTCCCGTCCTTCACTAGCTATATTAACAAAAGACGGACGGATAGACTATCTCGCGGCGAGATACTGTCGCGCCAATCATGTGCTAAGCATACTGAAAAGTGTAAAAAATCTCTATCAATACAAACCAAGTTATAACCTCGTAAGGCTCATGGTCCTACCTGTAGTACTTATTCCCATAAAACAAATTTAAATTCTATTAAATTAGAACAGAGTTGCATTTGTTTTGTCTCGTAAAAATTTCGAACAAACTAAAATCAACTTTATTGCCTGCCGAGTACGTAAAACTTGCAATGACAAATTTTGGATATTGTTCTTGTATGGATTTGGATGAATGGACCTTACGAGGATAAAATTAAGATACACCTAAAATGTTATTCCTAACTTTTTCAGAAGTGTGCGTAGATCGGCGACACGTACCCGACATTTTCGTGGAATGCATTTCCCACGAAATAATAAATATTGGAAATAAATATGTTAACAGAATTTTTTATGAAAACTTCCGCCTATCCTGTATTGTTTGGCCGTAAATGTAGATGTTACGATATAAAGAAATATGTAGTTAGAAATGTTGAATGTTTTGTAACGTTCAAGTAACGTTCATATACATTATTGATCCGTGCGATTTGGTTTACTCAGAAATACACTGTTAAAGTTATTCGGTTTTCTCGTGTGACACCGTGTATAATCCATGGAATGTTTTAAGCATACCGTACTACAACATATGCGATTCCGAGCTATCAGTCATGTATATAGAATAGAATAGAATTCATTTATTTGGTGTAAAAAGGTAAACTTAAATTAAAATACATCTTAAACTAAAAACAACACCAAAATGGATGCCACTCAGCATATGCCGCTAGCTAAAGTTTTAGCCATGGCGCTGGTTTTCAGGGCAGCAAGAATACATGATGTGTGTATGTGTAATGTAGGATGTAGGGACACAGCGCCAGCACGGGCGTCGGCAGGGACAGCTTCAGCCCCATCGCTCACGGTGTGTGTGCCACTGTATTAATACTAATGTATGTATAGTGTACGTACGAGCCGCCCCGTAGCTCGCGCGCGATCTCGTGCCGCGTGCGGATGTAGGGACACAGCGCCAGCACGGGCGTCGGCAGGGACAGCTTCAGCCCCATCGCTCACGGTGTGTGTGCCACTGTATTAATACTAATGTATGTATAGTGTACGTACGAGCCGCCCCGCAGCTCGCGCGCGATCTCGTGCCGCGTGCGGATGTAGGGACACAGCGCCAGCACGGGCGTCGGCAGGGACAGCTTCAGCCCCATCGCTCACGGTGTGTGTGCCACTGTATTAATACTAATGTATGTATAGTGTACGTACGAGCCGCCCCGTAGCTCGCGCGCGATCTCGTGCCGCGTGCGGATGTAGGGACACAGCGCCAGCACGGGCGTCGGCAGGGACAGCTTCAGCCCCATCGCTCACGGTGTGTGTGCCACTGTATTAATACTAATGTATGTATAGTGTACGTACGAGCCGCCCCGTAGCTCGCGCGCGATCTCGTGCCGCGTGCGGATGTAGGGACACAGCGCCAGCACGGGCGTCGGCAGGGACAGCTTCAGCCCCATCGCTCACGGTGTGTGTGCCACTGTATTAATACTAATGTATGTATAGTGTACGTACGAGCCGCCCCGTAGCTCGCGCGCGATCTCGTGCCGCGTGCGGATGTAGGGACACAGCGCCAGCACGGGCGTCGGCAGGGACAGCTTCAGCCCCATCGCTCACGGTGTGTGTGCCACTGTATTAATACTAATGTATGTATAGTGTACGTACGAGCCGCCCCGTAGCTCGCGCGCGATCTCGTGCCGCGTGCGGATGTAGGGACACAGCGCCAGCACGGGCGTCGGCAGGGACAGCTTCAGCCCCATCGCTCACGGTGTGTGTGCCACTGTATTAATACTAATGTATGTATAGTGTACGTACGAGCCGCCCCGCAGCTCGCGCGCGATCTCGTGCCGCGTGCGGATGTAGGGACACAGCGCCAGCACGGGCGTCGGCAGGAACAGCTTCAGCCCCATCGTTTAAGGACTTTCGTATGACTTTTGTATGTCTTTACACTATCACAGTACCACTAATAACACTTTAACGGATAGTTTTTAAGAGTAAATGCTTGAGAACTTCGACGCGTTGAGAGCCTAGGCAGAGTCGTACCAATACCAACGTTGGCGTTTCAATTTTAAAAATCCATCGCGACCCTTACTGATTTGTATATGCCACTGTATTGTCTATACAGGGCGTCCCAAAGTTATGGGACATGAAGGGGAAGTACCTTAAATATCGTAGATAGTGTATTTTGCTGAAAGAAGACTTAATGTTATTTTTAAAATTTAGTAATAGTGCATTCAAAGATTTTCAAAAAATTACTTGCTTCACCCGAAAATCGAACCAACTACAATTTTTTTCGAATTTTGAACCAAATTTTTTTGATTATTCTTTTAGTTTTAGATACTATGTTTCTTAACCCTTAATAGGGCAATGGTAATATATTTACCACCACATTTTGAAACTTATTGTGTCATAACAATTAGTGTCAAAGCCAATGAAATTTAGGTGTGACTGATGCCTTATTAAGGGTTAAGAAAAAATGTTATTTTTTATCCATTCTTTCGAATGATATCATAAAATTACGAAAAAAAAAATTTCGTATTAAAGTAGGTTCGATGCCTAGAAAAAGCAAATTTTTTTTTGGATTTTTATTAATGCAATATTATTTAATTTTCAAAATAAAATAAAGTCTTCTTTCAGCAAAATATCCTATCTACGATATTTGAGGTACTTCCCCTTCATGTCCCATAACTTTGGGATGCCCTGTAGACTATCACCGTGTACTTCACGAGTAACACTTTAACGGGTACACTTTAAGGGTATGTTTGAGAAACTCATCGCATTGAGAATGTAAGTCTTAACACCGTATTCATAAACGTTCTGAACAAACCTTCAGCACTTTGCACCTCATACTTTATTGCCGTGGACGTGTTGATAAGACCGATAGGAATAAACATTAAACAATACTTAGCGGCTTGCTAAGTTAGGAGGAAGTTTTTGAAACTATGAAGTAGGCCTAGTAAAAGCATCAGACGCAAAAGCAGAAGTTGTGTGATAAATTCCCGCTTAATTGGCCTTTTTTATTTAATTTAAACTTTCCCTATTTCCAAAAACTAACCCCGGTTATTTATTTAATTTTAACTTTCGACTGAAATCAATTCGCGGACAAGCTTATAAGAAGAAGAACTATAATGTTAGCCAATAATGGTTTAATAACGCCATTGTAATTGTTTTTTATTACAGAAGCACAATCACACCCTGTATATATTTGTATGCCTCATAAGGCAAAAAGTGGAGTACTTGGCATTTATGTAACACCTTTTTGTAACATCACCCGCTTTTAGACAAATAAATATTTTGACTTTGACTTTTGACTTCTTTATTTATTTTTTATTTGAAATAGATCAACGATTTTCCTTAGTGTTGTTGGTATGGATATGAAGTCAATTGGAATATAAGTGTATGTGTCCGTTATAAACAAAATTTCAACTATTCGTCAATAGGTTAGTCTTACACGGTCGTATTACGTTTCTCCAATCAAATTGTAATTAAAAATCTCTATTTTCAACTTTATCAACAACGCACAATTTCACACTTTTAACGGCAATCTTTTATCAGCAGAATTTAACATAGTTTAACGTTTTTACTTTATATCCGTAAAATTAATTTATACACGAAGTGTATCGTTTGTATAATTTATTGTAGTGATAACAATAACTATACATATTACCGCACTGACTAAGAAAACAAGTTTTGTTTAATAATACATTTCTTTGAATGTAAACGATCACGGACGGGTGTATTGGTTCGCGTCGATTCTGAGACTGCTTGTGATAAGCTATCAGGGCTCGTATTGCAATACGTTTGTACTGAAATCTCGTTATACTGAGAATCACACTACAAATCGGTTCAGTAAAAGGTTTTATGTCCTTAGGCCACCTGTATAATCAAATAATTGCATTTATTTTGCATCATTCAATTTGGTAACAAATAAAACCTATATGGGACATAATCGCTAAAAATAAACAAATAATTATATCTACACACATATCGTTAGTGCTCTAAAATGTGTTCTAAACCATAGGAAATTAATGATTTTAACTATGGGAACTTTTTTGTCTGTGAGAGGTAAAATTTTGTAATGAAAAGTTAAAATTGTAGTACCGATTTTTGTAAAGAAATAAGTGTAAATTTGGAACAGCTGTCAAAACTCAAGTGGGTCTATTCTAGTATCCACAGATATTAAGAATATCGATATGAAATGTCGAATAAGTATGTCTTCTTAATATAAACCGCACGACATTCGATCTCGAGTAACATGAGAAAAAGGGACTTCATTTGACCATTACGAATTAAAAACAAGCGACTTGAAGGAGTATTTAATAGTCGCCATTTTGTTTGTTGATATTTAGCTGTTACGAAAATTAGCACAAACCTCTCTCTGTCCCGCTCCCGCTCTCGTTCCCGCTCGCGGATCTCTCGCTCTCGCTCCCGCTCGCGCAGCTCTCTGTGAACGAGAGAGAAGGTAAGTGGTGGACATTATAAGATTTATTTTTTCTTAATGGACTTTAAGGATTAGGGTGGTACCCGAAAATGGTCTTAAAATGCCTACCCTAACTTTTTGACTGATAATTATATTCAGGGTTACTTTTTCATCAGTACAATAAATCAACATACGTAATAGTAGTCCAAGTTACAGAATACTAGCATTTTTTGTTACTACCCCTTTAGAACAAAAAAACTGAAATACCAATGTTTGAACTTATCCGCAAACCTAACAAGAAATTTGGACGCATTACGCATTATCAATGTGCATAACTAGCAAAACACACGAACTGGCAACTGTTTGTTTACAACGTCATCGCACACGGAATGGCGGTATCAACTTATAATATGACTCGGCAAAAAAAATCTTATTTGATCCCAAATCCTCCTTCATACTTGCACATGCACGGGTTTAGGATCGTCAAAATAAAGAATTTTTCTGTGTGTGAAGTTTGTCGAATGTTTTAAATTATGTCTGGGAATTACAAAGTAGGACAGAAACTGTCTTCAGTGAGGCGTATTTAAAAGTTTGAAATCAACTTTATGTACAATGATTGGAATCAAAAAAACATACCTAGATTAATGGAGTCCATTTCTCATACTTAATTAATTCACATGAATGTTTCCTTCGATATTTCCCAACACAAGTCTGTAGTTCTCACTTTTAGGTTCATCAAATGCACTTATTATTAGATTTTTAAGTCTTCGTAATTTTGGGCCTCTTCATACCCGCCGTTTCACCTCACCCCACAAAAAAAAGTCACACGAGATCAAATCTGTTGACCTGGCTGGCCATGGCTATAACACTGGCATTTTCCAGGCGGGGCACACTTTCTTCAGCGTATAGACGCTGAGCTGCCACTGTATTTTCCCCACTGAGAAAATAACTACGAACCATTTTGTACGCGCAATTTCCAAATGAAGGTAGTACGATAGGGCGCGCGTGCACACACCTACGTCAACCGCGAGACTGACCGTGATCTAGTCACCGATATTAGATAACTGCTATGTTGCCAACTCGTGCGCCGGCCGGCAGGTCGCTCACCCCTTTCCGCCGTCCATTAGTGAGCCCATTATTTTACAATTGCATGAAGGATAAATTAATAACAAATGAAAAAAAAAATGTAAATTTTGTTTGATAAATATAATCTATTATCGATACAAATTACGTGGGAAAATTTATTGTACCGGTGAAAAAGTAACCCTGTATAATATGTACGGATTGTGTTATGTTTTCTTTCATACTTGACTTACAGTAAGAAAGCAAACATCCACTTTTGATAAATGAAATATTGCTCAGGATACTGGAAAAGGCACTGATGAAATGTATATGGCGTCCTTGTCGCTCCTACAGTAACATGTGTCTCACCTCTCCCTCTCCCTCTCCCGTTCTCTCTCCCGCTCCCGCTCCCGCTCGCGCTCCTTGTCCCGCTCCCGCTCGCGTTCCTTGTCTCGCTCCTACAGTAACATGTGTCTCACCTCTCCCTCTCCCTCTCCCGTTCTCTCTCCCGCTCCCGCTCCCGCTCGCGCTCCTTGTCCCGCTCCCGCTCGCGTTCCTTGTCTCGCTCCTACAGTAACATGTGTCTCACCTCTCCCTCTCCCTCTCCCGTTCTCTCTCCCGCTCCCGCTCCCGCTCGCGCTCCTTGTCCCGCTCCCGCTCGCGTTCCTTGTCTCGCTCCTACAGTAACATGTGTCTCACCTCTCCCTCTCCCTCTCCCGTTCTCTCTCCCGCTCCCGCTCCCGCTCGCGCTCCTTGTCCCGCTCCCGCTCGCGTTCCTTGTCTCGCTCCTACAGTAACATGTGTCTCACCTCTCCCTCTCCCTCTCCCGTTCTCTCTCCCGCTCCCGCTCCCGCTCGCGCTCCTTGTCCCGCTCCCGCTCGCGTTCCTTGTCTCGCTCCTACAGTAACATGTGTCTCACCTCTCCCTCTCCCTCTCCCGTTCTCTCTCCCGCTCCCGCTCCCGCTCGCGCTCCTTGTCCCGCTCCCGCTCGCGTTCCTTGTCTCGCTCCTACAGTAACATGTGTCTCACTTCTCCCTCTCCCTCTCCCGTTCTCTCTCCCTCTCCCGCTCCCGCTCTCGCTCCTCTCGCTCCCGCTCGCGTTCCTTGTCTCGCTCCTACAGTAACATGTGTCTCACCTCTCCCTCTCCCTCTCCCGTTCTCTCTCCCGCTCCCGCTCCCGCTCGCGCTCCTTGTCCCGCTCCCGCTCGCGTTCCTTGTCTCGCTCCTACAGTAACATGTGTCTCACCTCTCCCTCTCCCTCTCCCGTTCTCTCTCCCTCTCCCTCTCCCGCTCGCGCTCCTCTCGCTCCCGCTCGCGCTCCTTGTCCCGCTCCCGCTCGCGTTCCTTGTCTCGCTCCTACAGTAACATGTGTCTCACCTCTCCCTCTCCCTCTCCCGTTCTCTCTCCCTCTCCCTCTCCCGCTCGCGCTCCTCTCGCTCCCGCTCGCGCTCCTTGTCCCGCTCCCGCTCGCGTTCCTTGTCTCGCTCCTACAGTAACATGTGTCTCACCTCTCCCTCTCCCTCTCCCGTTCTCTCTCCCTCTCCCTCTCCCGCTCGCGCTCCTCTCGCTCCCGCTCGCGCTCCTTGTCCCGCTCCCGCTCGCGTTCCTTGTCTCGCTCCTCCCGTCGTTCGGGCCGCTCCTTACTCCTGGATCAAAATATGAAACCTGATTTAAATATTTGAATAGAAAAAATGCTAGAGAGAAAAACGAAACCATATGTGCATTCTAGTCTCTTCAGCACAAAATTCTGTCATTCTAAAATTATTTATAAACCAACTTGGTCTTAAAGATGTACGTTGCCAATATAAGAGTTAAACTGCGACCATAAAATAACATGGACGTCTAACGCCAGCTCAAAAATGCCCCCAAAAACAATTGTTCAATTGTGCCAAGATGGGCAGGACATAGCGCTTTTTTTAACACCGCGCATATGTCGACGCAACATCTGTGACAAATGCTTATAGAATATAGCCAATCAAAACTTTGATGGACCAATCACAACTATTTTTAAATGGCGGTTTAAGTTTTTATAGGTTGACATCGAAAATCATTACCGTGACGCATTGAAGAGGGGGTGACACTTGTTAACTAAAATTCAGGACCGTTTTTGAAAGACAATTTAATATGGCGTGCGGCTTCCATGTTTTATTTGTTCGTAGGAGTTAAAAGACAGCAATGAAACTGTCGAGTACAAAACACACTGACCTGGACAAACTCCTCCTCCTTCGCTCCTTCTCTTTATCCTTGTCCCTGTCCCGCTCCCTCTCCCGCTCCCGCTCCCTCTCCCTCTCCCGCTCCCGCTCGCGCGGCTCGCGCTCCTTCTCCCTGTCCTTGTCGCGCTCCTTCTCGTCCTTATCCTTGTCCTTGTCTCTCTTGCGGCGCACCACGACCTCAGCTTCGTCCTACGCGACAAATACATCGTATTAACGCTAGTCGATGAGAGGGATGGTAAATCAAAACATTGTTATTATAAAGGACAGTATCAGATGGATAAGCAAATTGGTCGTTGGAAGTTTATGACGTAAGATTTCGATAAATTATTCATCAGTCTGATTCTTGTTTAGTGAGTTTATTATCTTCATCTTATAGAGACCATTTTAACGAATAGATCTGGATCTCAAGTCAACATTGTATTTGTTCAGACAAATAGTTACTAAGTTACAGGCCTACTACCGCGAACTTCGAGATTCGTAAATTTCATGGATTTCTCTCCGTCACTCCATCGAAAGAGTCATAAGTAGGACAGAGACAAATCCTAGAAATTTTTGGATTTCTAAGTTCCCGGTAGAGCCGCAGATGTGTTGTGCACTAACAAGACATCAACACATCAGATTTGCCATGGTTTAAGACAATGCTTAACAAATTTGATAAATCCGCTCACAATATTACGAAAATAAATGAAAAATGTCATGTGTGCCTACAACATTCGAAGAGTTCCCTCGATTTCCCCAGGATCCCATCATCAGATCTGGACCCGAAGACAATGGGACCAACTAAAAAGTATACCCTTTTAAACAAAAAAAGAATTTTTCAAATCGGTCCACGCGTCTTCGAGTAATCGGGGAACATACATAAAAAAAAAAAAAGATTTCGACGAATTGTAAACCTCCTCCTTTTTGAAGTCGGTTAAAAAACCTTAATGTTTTCTTCATCGGGCGTTGACGATTAAGAATTAATGTAATAAAGAAAATCATGGAACGTTTTGCGTAAGACCATTTGCGGACCATCTGATACTAACCCAAGTAGTAAATCTGGTAAAAATAAGGACAATAGTCAGACAACTATGTTTAAGCTTGGCCCCGCCACAACTCTTTCACACACTTGGATTGTTTTAACTTTGTGGATTCATATATTATCTAACAGTGCAAAATCGTGCATAAAAATTTAAATTGCAAGTGGATTATAAGTGAACTATGAATATGATTGAAAATAGATAACAAAATTGTGGCGGGACCAAGTATAAATACTTTAGAATGTTCACAATAAAAACTACCAATATAGTCGAAGTGCCTCTGCTTCCAAACATGAGTCAATAATTTTGCAATTGAAACTTCCCAAAAAGAAAGTTACTCATTTTTTGTTACTTTTCAAGTTCTGCAAACGATATCGGTTAATTTATGGTTGAACTTTACATAACGATTAAAATGTGGTTTAAGAATAACCGCAATTATTTTAGATGACGCTAAAGTCGATCATATCCATATTTTTCAAACGTTAAGAGTTATGGTTTATTTGTAAATATTCTAATTTTTAATTTTAAGGATGACGGCAATGCTATATTTAACGTTAGTTTGAAGAACTGACAAGTTTTTCGTTTTTTATCACAACTATACTGTTTGGATTCGCAACAAGTAATATTAATCTGGATGTAGTGTGAAGGCAGAGGCACAAAGAGATCAAAGATCGGTGGAGGTATCGCGGCGCCCACTCTACATGCTAGGAGGGGTGGTAAGTATATGACAGGGGGTTGAAATACTTCGCGATTTACAGGGACATAGCGATAATTATTACTACCATGAGATTTATGAGTAGAAGCAGCATTTTCACCTTAAGGAACTTTTGGTAAGCGGCCTCACAGAGATACGGTGAATGCTATTTATCAAATAATAATTTCGTTTTAACGCTTTCGTGTATTATTAAATCGATATATGAATTCGTAATTAAATTTCAATGAACAGAACAGCTTGGAATATTGTCGTCGTGTATGTATGAATTATGTAATGAAGGAGATGAGTTAGTTATTCATGATTACTGATTAGGTAGGAAGCGAATTAATTGTTGTTGAAAAGTATAATAGTTTGATAAACTATCTAGCTAATACTATTGGAATACAAGGTACACGCGAGCATTGTGTGTAAGATTTTAACCACGCATTCTAGACGTAAATAAAAGATTATTAATTTTTTTAAGTAGAAATCTTTTGTACTTTTCCGATATTAATCAAGCCGTAGCAAAAACAATGCTTGATTATTTTTATTTTGTCACATTTTGCAACTATCGCAAAATTGACGTGACGATGAACAATTTTTCAAAACAGAAGTGAACAATTTTTCCATTCGTTTTTCAACGAAATGTCATATTATTCTCAACTAGCGACCCGCCCCGGCTGCGCACGGGTACTATACCTACATAAAAACCTTCCCCTTGAATTACTCTACCTATTTAAAAAAATGTCATCAAAATCCGTTGCGTAGTTTTAAAGATTTAAGCGTACAAAGGGACATAGGGACAGAAAAAGTGACTTTATTTTATACTATGTAGTGATTAGCTTCAGCGGAGTAGACACTGAAGTTATTTGTGACAACAATATTTATTCGGATGTCTCCGTGAAAAACGCACATCTGTAATTTTCTAATTCGACTTCAAACTCAAAATTATTTATTTCGATATGTTTATTTTATGATTATGATATTATAGTTACTAATTATGGTCAGGAATACACCATTAAAATCTTTCCACATCGCGAGCATTTTGTATTTTAACTTTTAGGGCACAATTAACGTGAAATCAAAAAATGATAATTGCAGTCATGTTTGCATCGACAATTATGTACGATATCTTAAGGCACTGGTCTCACCGCGAGCTACTAAGCTATGAACTATGAGCTATAAACACGAACAAAAGATACGCACTCCCGTGTAAAAAAAGGAGACACGGCGATAGTTACCGCCGATAGTTCATAGCTCAGTAGCTCGCGGTGAGACCAGTGCCTAAGGAATTTAAACTTGATTGGTGTTCTTATTATTATAATATGGCTTACAGTTCATAAAATTAACACTAACACCGAGTTTTTATTGAAATTTCGTGCTTAATTTTCGTTACAAACCTGACTGAAATTAAGTTTTTTTTGACGCTAATTGTATGTCCCTAAAAGTGAAAACGGTAATTATGTAAAGGTGCATTCAGACCAAACGAGCATTCGCTATTTTATCCCCCACTACGAAATTCAATGCTTACACAAAATGTGATTGATTGATTTCGTAGAGCGGGGGATAGAATAGCGAATGCTCTTTTGGTCTGTGCACCTTTAGACGAGGTCGTGTGTCAGTATCAGGTAGTGTAGCTAGAGTGGGCGCCGCACAACAAAGCAGAATCATACGGAACCGGCGTCCGCGCCACCTGCAACGACTGTCTCACTCGCACTTACGCGGGCCGCCGCCGCGTCGCCGGCGCCTCGTCGCCGCGTCGCCGCCGTGTCGCCGCCGTGTCGTCCACGTGCAGCGCCCGCGCTCCCGCCCGTCGCGTTATTTTACACCCCGATACTTAGAGCGATTTAAAAAATCTCGGAAACCCGATGCTTCTAGACCTAGCCTACTATCGCGGACTTCGAAATTCGTTTTCGGGTATTTGTCACTCCAAAAAAGGCGTCATTAGAGTAATAGAGACAAAACGAAATTTGCGATTTTTAAAGATCGCGGTAGGGCCGTTGGACTTGCGTGGGCCCATTGAAATCAGAAGCAAGAGTTGATTCGATTCTGGTGATAAGAAATAATGTCCCAAAATGTATATATAAAATGTAAGTTTTAAGTTTCCGTTACACGACGATCTTAGTTCAATAGAAAACGTGACGTAATAAATAATTTTTTGGAGACATCATTTTTTATTATCAAGATCGAATCAGTTGGTGATTTTGATTCAAATGAGTCCAAGTATGTTCAGATCTGGAAGCATCAGGTGTTCAGGATTTTTTTATACTCTTATAAGCTTGTAATTCATAAAATTGCCTTTTTATAAACGGGGTGAGTCAGTGTCGCCAATATGAGATGGTGAAATAAAATATATCAACGGCTTATGGTTTCACAAAAGATCATAATTTATTTGTACTATTTCACGACATTAGCTACATTAAAATTACAGTCGGTTCATCTCAAGGTGTTTATCTTGTCATACTTTTAGTCAAGTTTTCAACCTCAAAATTAATGTATGTCTTTGGCAAAGTTCAAATTACAACCCGAAAAGATTTTTCTGCTAAAAATTTGCAAAGATCAAATAACATAACGATGAGATTTTACTACCAATAATTACGATAATAAAGAAAATCATTTGCAATTTGAGGTTAAAATCTTGCTAACAGACAAGGAGTGAATCGATTGTAACATTTCCTCCCTTTTTCACGGTGTCTTAACTTAGCAAGCTAAGTATTGTTCGTCCCTTTCGCTTGCTAAGTTATTAGTAGGGATCGGAACTAAGGATGCAAAACTTTAACAAAACTTATTAAGTGGACATGAAAAAGCACATACTATATCATTATCCATAAAATACACACTCAAACATTGTAAGTTCAAGATTCCGATATAGCCAATAAAAATGGATATATATTTTTCAATAATATTCATATTTTTCTTGGATAAAGTGTTCCTATATGTCAGTTTTGGAGTTTTGTTAAAGTTTTGCACCCATAGTTCCGATCCCTAGTTATTAGGTTTTGAAAAAGGGGTTGGAGTTTAGCGTATCTACCGACTGGTATGTGGGAATGTGTGCGTGAGTGTGTGTGTGTGTGTGTGTCGGGGCAGGAGCGCGCGCGCGCCGCGCGGTGCCACTCACTAAGCACTCGCGCGGCGGAACTAAACTATGTTCGAGTTGACATACCGCGCTGGTGTGACAAGTAGCTTGATCTACGGACGTTTTCAAACAAATGTGCCCCCAATTTCCGTAAGAGAAGTTAAATTGACTTCGTAACGACCGATAAAAAAATAACTTTTTTTGCATTTTCGTGCCGGGATATGGAATAGGTCCATTTCACGACAATGTCGGGTATGTGACGCCGTTCTAAGAAAGTTAGAAATGTTTGGGTATATCTTCATTTTGAACGTGTTGGTTTTTTTATTGATAGAGAATCTTCGTACTTTCCATTTTAAGGTAGCTGTCATAGACGTCACGTTCCCGATAAGGTACGCTTTTCTCGTGGAATGCAATACTTGAAATTCCCACCAAACCTTAATTTATTACAAAACTGAGCAAGATTTCGTAAAAATTCCCGAAATTGGAGGCACTTCTTATTGAAAATGCCTGACAAGATCAAAAGGTGCCGACGGGTATATTATATTGAAAAAAGCTATGTAACAACATGGCAAAGCATGTGTAGTTATGACACCAGCGTGGCACGTGAGAGTATAGGAGGTACGAGGTAGAATGCGAGGCTATCGAGTTTGACTTGTAACAATACCAACTATTTACAAGTAATATATCCTCAAATATGTCTCTAGAATATTCACTTCAGATACTATCTAATAGTTTACCCTGCTTTCTTAGTCCTAATCTCCTGAAGACCAAAGAAAACACCATTCTTAAATTCATAGTGTAGCTAATAAAATTTATTTTTTAGGGGTCTTCTTAATAGACATCTGGTTGATTAGAGATTTTTAGATAACCGGTGCGCTGAGTTTGAAATACAATATTCTTGAAACACCGGAACAAATAAATTGGTATGTCAGATGGTCATGAAAAGTTTTACCCCCTTATTCATAAACGTTTGTTAACTTAAACAGCCGCTAATAATTGTTTGTCCCTTTCGGTCTTAACAATGTGTCCATAAGAGCAAAAGGGACAAACAATTATTAGCGGCTTGTTAAGTTAACAAACGTTTATGAATAAGGGGGTTAGTTTTTAAGACACTATCGTAATTCTATTCTAATAAAACGTCCTTGTGGGAACCAAATACAGCCATTTACAGCAATTCAAACTCGACAGCGCTCGCTATATCTTAAACGTTAGTGCAATAAATACATCAATACATAATGAAAAGATCTGCACGGTTGCAAGCAACCGAGACTCTAGAACGTTCGAACGATGCGTTCAGTGGCACCGTCGGGAGTTAGACTCGGGTTTAGTTTAATGGAGTACGGAGCCTCTTAGCACATCCTTGTGATGATAATCGGCGTTAAACATTAACAGAAAATAGCAGCGACGTATACCCAGTCGTCGAGGCGACCCTAGGATTCCCTACCGTTTCATTATGAATTTTACAATAGTTTTTATATTGGAAATTTGAATCATTTACACAAAAAAATTACATAGAAATATAAAAAAAAATATGTTAAGTCATTTTATTATAGGAATAGGAGAGTCGGTCAATTATATTATCTGTTGACTTCCATAGACAGGAAACCATATTGAAATACTATATCTCCTTTATACTATACATCCTTTAATATATCATAATTTATCAAGTACAAAAATACCAATTAAGAAATCAACTTGATTTTAACTTGGAAGAAAGAAATAGACATTTGAACGTTTTCATTTGTGTTAAGGGTATGGTGATTTGTAAGCGTTTTTAGTCGAAGTACCTTACCTACACGTAAATTACGAACTGAATTATTCAATAAAACTACCTATTTGTCGACAACGTGAGACTATTCTTTACGTATCTGGCCGGAATCTTTTGGACCTTACTCGTATATTTTCTACCTTGTTTTGTTTTTTTTTTACTAAAATGGGTCAAAACAAAGCCAATGAGCTTATTTGTGACCGATGCCCTATTAACCGTTAACAGTCGCCCCGACGCCGAGTCGCCCAACAACAAGACACTCACCCGCTCAGCTGCCCGCGACGGCCCCTCGCGCCGTCCGCCGCCGCCGCGCCGGAACTCTTCACCGAAAATTTCAGTCACAATACTTACTCCGCTACTAATCAAACAACTAGCACAATAAGCCGGGTAAATGATCATTAAATCCCGTGGCGGAGTCGCGGCGTCGAACACGACTCTGATTGTGTTGTAGTAACCGTCTCGGCCGCGACTCCTGATGGGGGAGGTAGTGACCACTCGACATACCTTCATGCTCTCTCGGAACTTGCCAATCTCGCGGTGGATGACGTCACGCTTCTCCTCAGAGATGTCCGCCTCCTCCAGCGCGCGTGCCGTTTTCGAGATCGCCTCCTCTGTGGAGTTATCTAAGCTTTAACAATTGTTTCACTATTGTTGGATAAGTATTCGTCAAGTTATGGCTTTCCTTTTCCCCGGAAAAAAGTATTCTTTTAACAGTTTCAGCACGTTAGGACAAATGATTTTTAAACGAGAATAATAGTACATTACCCAGAGATCGCCTCCTCTGCGGAGTTAGCTAAGCTTTACCGACTGTTTCACTATTGTTGGATAAGTATATACGTGAAGTCAAATTATGGCTTTCTTTTTCCCCAGAAAATTAAAAGTATTCTTTTAACAGTTTTAACACTTTACGATATATTAAGGTGCATTCAGACTAAACGAGCATTCGCTGTTCTATCCCCCACTTTACGAAATCTACGAATCACGTTTTGTGTAACGATCGAATTTCGTAGTGTAGGAGGTTGGAATAGCGAATGCTCGTTTAGTCTCAATACACAGATCACATCACATCATCAGCTTATGTTAGTCCACTGCTGGACGTAGGCCTCTCCTATTAACTATGCGTATAGACGCATTAGGAGGTAAATGCCCATAATCGCCACGCTGGGCAAGCGGATTGGCGATCGCAGTAATGTGTCCACTGTGATGACGCTGCTACCCATCATCAATCTAGTAGTATGGTCAGTGACACTTCAATCCCTTAGTCGACTCTTACGACACCCGCAGGAGGAGTTGGGGTGGTGACAAATGTATTCTTACTGCCGTCACCACACGGTCAATACACATTTAGTTTTAAACAAGAATAAACTTCGTATTACGGCAGTAACCGCCCAGCTACCGTGAGACGTGTTCGCGATCCCGTGTCGTCCTCATAAACGGAAAAGCGCTCTAGAACTGGAACAGGCCTCCATGTAGGCCTTCCAGCGAAGGGACGATAGGTCTGAGGCCGGCAACCTCATATTACCGGCTGAGGTATGTATGTGCTTTGCTCAAAAATGCAATGAAATAAACACCAAAAACATCAATCTGTTTGCCGGCCGGGCAGAAAGAATATACCTTGTTGTAGTTGCTCGTAGTTGGCGATATGCTCCTGGTAGTCGCGCATGACTTGCTGCAGTTTCCTCGCCTCGTCCAGCTGCCTCTGTCGAGAACCAATACCTTGTTGTAGTTGCTCGTAGTTGGCGATATGCTCCTGGTAGTCGCGGATGACCTGCAGTTTCCTCGCCTCGTCCAGCTGCCTCAGTCGAGAACCAATACCTTGTTGTAGTTGCTCGTAGTTGGCGATATGCTCCTGGTAGTCGCGGATGACCTGCAGTTTCCTCGCCTCATCCAGCTGTCTCTGTCGAGAACCAATACCTTGTTGTAGTTGCTCGTAGTTGGCGATATGCTCCTGGTAGTCGCGCATGACTTGCTGCAGTTTCCTCGCCTCGTCCAGCTGTCTCTGTCGAGAACCAATACCTTGTTGTAGTTGCTCGTAGTTGGCGATGTGCTCCTGGTAGTCGCGCATGACTTGCTGCAGTTTCCTCGCCTCGTCCAGCTGCCTGTCGAGCGTCCAATACCTTGTTGTAGTTGCTCGTAGTTGGCGATATGCTCCTGGTAGTCGCGGATGACCTGCAGTTTCCTCGCCTCGTCCAGCTGCCTCTGTCGAGAACCAATACCTTGTTGTAGTTGCTCGTAGTTGGCGATATGCTCCTGGTAGTCGCGGATGACCTGCAGTTTCCTCGCCTCGTCCAGCTGCCTCAGTCGAGAACCAATACCTTGTTGTAGTTGCTCGTAGTTGGCGATATGCTCCTGGTAGTCGCGGATGACCTGCAGTTTCCTCGCCTCGTCCAGCTGCCTCTGTCGAGAACCAATACCTTGTTGTAGTTGCTCGTAGTTGGCGATATGCTCCTGGTAGTCGCGCATGACTTGCTGCAGTTTCCTCGCCGCTGCCTCGTCCAGCTGTCTCTGTCGAGCGTCCAGGTACTCGCCGCTGGAGCCCACGCCCAACTTCGACCGTTGTTCCGCTGCAAACGAAAACATTTCCTTGAGTTATAAATATTAGATGTCTATTGAACATATTGCGCAGCACCATATATAGATGGCAGCACCAGTTCTCTCTAGCTATTCTAGAAAACTGTAAAGTATTCTAATAGGAGGTGCAGGCATGTATTGCTTGCCCTCAGAGAATGGTCAAAGGCGCCTAGCCTTATAAAAGATTGCATATACCCGAGAAATTTGACCGGTGGTTGCTAAGACCGAGTGGCCGAGGGGTACAGGCATCAGCCGCGAAAGCTGAGTACGTGGGTTCGATCCCCACCTCGGACATAGGTGATCTTGGTCGTTTTTCTTTGGTATATGACATCTAATATTTATAATTTATACAGGGTGGAAAAAGATTTTGGGTCAGTGAGGGCATCTACCAGATCCCGTGTAGCTACGCGAAAATGGTCTTAGAAGACCTTCCCGCGATTTTCAATTAAAGAAGATTATCGTTTTCAGATTTTGGAAAAAGTATACAGGGTGCGAGGAAATGGTCATTTTTGACAAACTTTTTTTTGATGCCAATCGATCCTGTTTCTGTTCAGGATTAAAAGCTTGTATGGGACCAAAAAAAAATTTTCGGCTAGAAAAGCCACAAATCGAGATTTAAAATTCCCATACAAATTGTATGAAAATTAAAAATTATTTTTCACGCTTATTTTTTTATGCCTATCGATTCCATTCCTATCCAGTACCAATAGTTTCCTACGGGTCAACTTATGGCAATGTACAAAAAAGCCTAAATTTCGAGAAAACCGTTTTCATACATATACTATGAAAAAAAAAGTGAAACCTTAATTACTTTATCTGTCACGATAATTAGTCGTCCTATGCTAAATGATAATAATAATACTTTATGAAATCATTAGCAACATTAATTAGCGTCACAGATAATGTAATTGATTTTCACTTTTTTCCCATAGTCAATGTATGAAAACAGTTTTTTTTTATTTTTGATTTTTTTTTACGTTGCCGGAAGTTGACCCCTAGGAAACTATTGGTACTGGATAGGATTAATAAAACTTCAACAGTTCGGAGCAGAATGACAACGTTTATTTTTCAATTGTAAGTACATCACCGTAAAGACATCTACAAGTACCCTCAATAGATGGCGCTAGTAGTATATTTTGTTATCTATTTTAACACCCTCTCGTAACAAAATAAACTAATTACCATAACACTGGTTAATTTAAGTTTTCACACAGGCCAAGCAAAAATGACACCTACATTGGTGTAATAGGGATTTATCTAACATTATAATTTTTTTTTTTTACTTGATCTGTGTCATCACAAAATTCATTACAATTCAGACATGCCCATTGATTTTAAAAATTTGTAATGTTTTTCCACACAAAGACTTTTTGTCAGTAAATCAGCTGGCATATCTATAGTTGACACATATTCTAGTTTTACTTTATTATTTGATACACATTCTCTAACAAAGTGATGCCGTACATCAATATGCTTTGTTCTCTTGTGGAACAATGGATTAGCAGCTAATTTAAGTGAACTTTGGCTATCACTATATAAGCATATTGGTGTACTATTATTGGATTTCAACAAATCACATAATACATTTTGCAAATAAATTGCCTCTTTACATGCCTCGCTTAGGGCCATGTATTCACTTTCTGTGCTGGATAAGGCCACTGTTCTTTGCTTTCTTGATTCATAGGATATCACACATCCTGACATCATAAAGCAAAATGCAGTGTATGATCTCCTATCCAAGGTACATGATGCCCAATCAGCATCAACAAATCCATGTAAATAACAATCATCTTTTTTATAAACTAGACCATAGCTTTTAGTTTTCTGTAAATACTTTAACAACCTCTTTAAATGTTTCCAATGAGTTTCATTAAAACAATTGTTATACTGGCTGAGATAGCTTACACTATAGGCAATATCAGGTCTTGTCAGTACAGATAAATACATTAGACTACCTATTAACTGCTGGTAGGGATATATTTTATCACAATTATTATTTACACTTTTTTCTAATTTTAAATTTACTTCCATTGGAGTATTTGAACTATGACAATTAAGCATATTGAATTTCTTTAAAATATGTTCTACAAAATGTTCCTGGTCAACAGTAATACAGTCATTTTTTACATTTACTCTCATGCCTAGACACTGTTTGATCTGACCCAGATCTTTTATTTTGAATTTATTAACAAGTTCAGTCTTCAACTTTTCATAAGAGCTTTTACAATTATAAAATACAAAAAAATCGTCTACAAATAATGCAACATAAATTTTTATATCATTATGACATTTTACAAAGAGACAAGGTTCATATTTAGATTTTTCATAACCCAAATTTAACAAACATTCCTCGACTCGGGTATACCAGGCCCTTGCCGACTGTTTTAGACCATAAATGCTCTTTTTAACTTTAAAACTTTATTTTCATAATCTGGAAAGGAAGAACATTCTGGTATTTCCATGAAAACATTTTCTTTTAAATATCCATTAAGAAAGGCTGTAGGTACATCTAGGTGATTCATGTTTAGGTTTAGCTTAACACTTAAGGCTAGCAACAGTCTTAAAGTAGAATACCTTAACACAGGGGAAAAAGTGTCTGTATAGTCTTGGCCCTGTTTTTGTGTAAAACCTTTTGCCACAAGTCTTGCCCTATAACGCACTTCACCATCACTATTGAACTTTTTCTTAAACACCCACTTATTTTTCACCACTGTGCCGTCTTGCGGTCGGTCCACAAGTTCCCAAGTGTCATTAACTATAAAGGATTTTAATTCCTCATCTATAGCATTTTTCCACTGCACTTTTTCTGGTCCAGTGACAGCATCAGTGAGCGATATCTCTTCACCTGTCACATCCTCGACACACATGTTTGCGTAACCATAATATTCTGGACATCGTCTGACACGCTTCGGTAACTCCAAAGTCTCCTGTGTCTCAATGCCTGTATTATCTGGCTCGTAGAAGCTATCCTCTTCACTTGATTGTTCACTTGGAACATATGTCACATCGTTGACATCATCTTGTTGCAAGCTTTCATCATCAGCATTTGACTCACTGTCTTCTGCATTCGGACTCACTGTTACATACTCTGGCTGTTGTTCCTCCACGTTTTGGTGGTTTGGTTGCTGAATTTTCATTGATATTTTCCATGACCACCACATCTCTAGCTACAACTATATTCTGAGAAGCTGGATCATACAAGCGATAACCTTTGGTGACTTCTGAGTAACCAACCAGTAACATATTGGTAGCCTTCTTAT
The DNA here is from genome assembly GCA_025490895.1 of Thaumatotibia leucotreta. Taxonomy (NCBI): domain Eukaryota; kingdom Metazoa; phylum Arthropoda; class Insecta; order Lepidoptera; family Tortricidae; genus Thaumatotibia; species Thaumatotibia leucotreta. The sequence goes on from JALPQI010004604.1 coordinate 46,199, forward strand.
CCCATTTCCTGCGTTTTTGCTTGGGAATGTGAACCATCACTGGGCTGCCAAAGATTCGTAGATGACCAATGTTCGGCTTTCTGCCTGTCCACATTTCATAAGGCGTTGTATCTCTGCCCAATCCTGACGCAGGTGACCTATTCTTCATATATACTGCAGTATTAACTGCTTCTGCCCAAAATTTTAAATCTAATTTGGCATCAAATATGAGACATCTTGCTTTTTCTACGATTGAACGATTATATCTTTCCGATAAGCCATTTTGTTCTGGAGTATATGCTGTTGTCTTCTGATGCACTATGCCACATTGCTTAAGGTAAGTTTCCATTTCTGTTGAACAGAACTCTCCACCACCATCAGATCTTAATATTTTTATCTTCTTGGACTGCTGGTTCTCAACTAATTTCTGAAACTCCTTAAAGTACTTGAATGTTTGATGTTTTGATTGAAGAAAATAAACAAAACACATTCTGCTATAGTCATCGACAAATATAAGGAAATACCGTGCATTTCCAAGTGACTTATTTTCCATCGGCCCACAGAGATCTGTGTGAACCAATTCCAGCACTTCCTGACTTTTGCTTGCACTCTGAGGAAATGGAAGCCTTGTCTGCTTCCCCTCGCAGCATACTGTACAGCTGGATTTATCTAAACTGCCACTATTTTCTTGGAATGACACACCCTCAACTACTCCGTTCTTCATTTTATTTAAATCATTCGCATTTATATGCCCTAATCTTCTGTGCCATGTTGTACTCGACGTTGTTGCTGATGCAGCTAGCAATGGAATAGTTTTCGCGGTAATTAATCTATATACTTCGTTTTCTAACCTTGCTTCGCCAATACAATCATTATCCGAGTTGTAAATGAAACATCCTCGCTCATTAAAATTCACTCGGTTACCACAGGCAACAATCCTACTTACAGAAAGTAAGTTTGTTGTGAGCTTTGGTACGCACAGAACATTGTCTACACTCACTTCATACTGCTCATTACCGACTAAGGTCGTAATCTGTGAGTGGGCAACTGCGGACTTGTATGAACGTAGACGAGCACTGTATGCATTGTATGAGGAACGGCGGTTTAATACGAGTGATGAATTTAAAGAACACGTCAAACAATATTCTAAGAAATTTAAGATTGATTGTAATAAAGCTAAGCGCGATTATTTGTCCCAAAAAATTAAAAATAGTTCCGACATCATTAAATCAACCTGGAAAGTGATTAATGCGGAGACTGGTCGATCAAAGCACGGATTCCAAGATCCTAAATTAAAAATTAATGGCAAAATTATAGAGTCAAGTTTAGAAGTAGCAACAGAATTTGAGCACTTTTTCACCGATATACCAGTCTCCATAACTAAGGATTTAAATTCATCACCCTCGGCTGCCACTATATTATTAACCCTTAATTTGGCAATGTTCGTCACAATGAACATGGTCTTCGACCCACTTTTTGTGTTTTTTTTAAGACAGAATTTTCTGCTCTATACAATGGCGAGGAGGCTAAAATGCACGATTTTTTTGAAATTTGCCAAATTAAGGGTTAAGAGATAACGTCCCTATGTGTAGTAACGACTTTAATTTTGAACATATTCAAATCTCAGATGTAATAAAGGCATTTAAATCCATCAATGTCAAAAAAACTTCTGACCTCTGGGGAGTCTCTGTTCATGTCGTCAAATCCCTTATTGAAATCGTAGCACCTGAATTGGTAGTAATATTTAATCAATGTGTTGAGTGTGGGGAGTTTCCTGATCTTATGAAACATAGTAAAGTAACTCCTTTATTCAAATCCGGTAGCACTTCTGACCCCACTAATTTTAGACCTATATCTGTGCTACCAACGTTCAGCAAAATCTTTGAAAAAATAGTTTTATCGCAATTAACTAAGCACTTTAACGTAAACAATTTAATGCATAACAAGCAATTTGGTTTTACTCGGGGGCGCTCAACATCCGACGCTGGTGTCGAATTAATTAAACAAATATTTGATGCCTGGGAGGAATCACGAGATGCTTTAGGTATCTTCTGTGATTTGTCCAAGGCCTTCGACTGCGTTTGTCATGAAACATTGATCAGGAAGCTAGACCATTATGGAGTTAAAGGATTAGCGTTAAATTTACTGGAATCTTATTTACGCGGTAGAATACAAAGGGTTGATGTGAATGGACAGCGATCACCGGGGTCATTGGTCTCCACGGGTGTACCACAGGGATCTATATTGGGGCCTTTCCTTTTCCTTATCTACATAAATGACTTGCCACATCTCATAGAGACCCACCATGACATAGTATTGTTTGCTGACGACACCTCACTTATTTTTAAAGTCAAACGACAGCAACAAGCTTGGAATGATGTAAACAATGCTATTTCGAAAGTAGTAAACTGGTTTAATATGAATAACTTAATGTTGAATGAGAAAAAAACTAAATGTATTAAATTTGTTACAAGTAACGTAAAACATCAACAGGCTAGTATATTTGTGAAAGGTGAGGAATTGGAAATAGTTGAAAGTACAGTCTTTCTTGGTATAACACTAGACTCTAAGCTTCAGTGGGGTCCTCACATATCTAATCTCTCGAATAAACTGAGTTCTGCAGCTTTTGCAGTGAGCAAGATCCGTCAATTAACTGACGTCGATACAGCTCGGTTAGTATATTTTAGTTATTTTCATAGCATTATGTCGTATGGCATTTTATTATGGGGCAGTGCTGCCAATTCAGAGACTAACACTATTTTTGTTCTGCAGAAGAGGGCTATTCGAGCGATATATAAAATGAGCCCTAGAGACTCACTTAGAGATAAGTTTAAGGTTATTAATATAATGACATTGTATTCTCAATACATCTATGAGAATATTATGTATGTACATAAAAATATTATGAATTTTAGGAAAAACTGTGACATACATAATATTAATACTAGAAACAAACATAAGCTCGCAGTACCCGCCACTCGGCTCCATAAAATTAGGAAATCATTCATGGGTAATTGTGTAAGATTTTATAATAAACTTCCAGTAAATGTTACTAAATTTTCAGTCAACAAATTTAAGCATTTTATAAAGCGTAAACTTATATCTAAAGCTTATTATAGTACACAAGACTACATGAATGATAAAACACCGTGGGAGTAATTTAGGATTTAATTATTAGTTTGTTAAAGTCATGACATTCAATTACGATAATTTACGCTTGGAGACCCTATACATCTCCAAACGTGCATTATATAATGTTATTATTATATACCTATTCGGAGAGAAACCTTACTTCTCTATAAATTATTACTTATAAATGTTGTGACTTTTAGAGACTTTAAATCTCTTGTTATTATTATTATATTTCAATTTATTTAAAATCAATTTTATGTATTTTTTTTAATGCATGTTAGTTGTAAGATGTACCATCATTGATTGAAAAAATAATTCCCGCCAAGTTTCTTACCGGTTCTTCTTGGGTCAGCGGTGTAGGGTTCGAACCGGAAGTAGTTTTCATATCTAGACGATTCAAAAGAGTTTGTTGCTATTCCAATTTGAATAAAGAATTATTTGACTTTGACTTTGACTCTGCAAGTTTCCAGAGCATACAACATCCACTGTTGATTGATTTGATACAATTATCTGCTTAGTTTTCGGTTGATACGAAACATTTGATAACATGTTTACATTCGACACTAAATGAGTACTCGCGCCGGAATCAATATAAAAATCGTTTTGACTAAACTGACTAGTCAAAAATACGGCACTAAATGCATTCATCTTCACTTTTTTCTCTTCAGGACATTGATTTTTAAAATGCCCGACTTGTTTGCATTTATAACAATGAATTATCTTGGGTACTTTGACATTTCCACTGACAGTTGGCTTAAATTGCGTTCCGTTACTGCTATGACTCTTTGGAAATGTTTTTCTACCTACATTTCGTTTCTGCGAAAGCTTAGAAAAAAATGCACTATCATCACCTTTGTCCTCAAAATCTGTACTCATGTCTAATAACTTAGTTTTTATAGCATCTGCACTAATACTCATACCTGAGTGTTCAATGGCCATGATCATAGGGCTAAACTTCTCTGGAAGGCCCGCCAATAGCAAAGAACCGACCCACTCGTCGTTTATCTCGAAACCAGTACCTTTTAATTTCTGTGCTGTTTCCACTAACTGTGTCACATACGCTGTCATAGAATCACTTGTTTCTAAGCGTATAGAAATTAGGTGACGCAATAAACTTATCTTGCGTGTAAAACCGGAATCGTCGAACAATGATTTCAGCTTACTCCATGTTTGTCGCACTGTAGTTTCACTTTTAATATGAACATAAAGGGACGGGTCAACGGTTAATATCAACTTCGCTCTGGCTTTCCTGTCGCTTGATGGTTCTAGTGCTTCTGTACCAGATAAATCGACTCCTTCCAGGATGAGAAAGTTTTCCACAGCAAACGACCACTCGTCAAAATTCTCGCGCCCTTTTAACTTCGGCACATTCACTGAATAATTTGCTGCCATTACAATAACTGCACTATTAAAAACTACCGATAAACTTTGCAAAACTAATAAATTGTAGTAGCTGAGCGCATAACCTAATAAAACTTCAACAGTTCGGAGCAGAATGACAACGTTTATTTTTCAATTGTAAGTACATCACCGTAAAGACATCTACAAGTACCCTCAATAGATGGCGCTAGTAGTATATTTTGTTATCTATTTTAACAAGGATTGGAATCAAAATAAAATGCAAACAAGGCTCAAGTCTCTTCATTATGAGGACATAGAGAAGTTACTGAGAGTTGTACAGTGAATATAAGCATTTGTTCAACATGTACACACTACACACGTATAGACACCTGCACAAACACACATACACATTATGTATACACAAATTACTCAAATCTTCATTCATTCATATATATTTATAGGTTACTTTAAGTATCTTTTCCGAATTTTGGTTACCTTCAGTACAGGCTTTGCCTAGTGCAGGAACCAGGCTAACTATTGTTGTAAACCTAAACCACGAATAAATGTCTTATGTCTTTTATATTGGCACAACAAAGTGGCTCCACTCCACCTGATCGTAAGTGAAAAGTGGAGCCCAAATTGCGGCGGCAACGAACAGGAGACCGGCAGTAACCTGTCAGTTGCCACCGCCTTGCTGGCTCGCCGGATGTTTCTTCACGCTTCGTTTAAAGAGTCCCGACTTATACGTACGAGGAAACACATGTGACGGTAAAGAATTCCACTTTTTAATAGTCCGGCATATGAATGATTTGCCGAATTTTTTGATACGTGTGGGAATATTTTCCAAGGGAAATGCATATAATATGACGCTTATTGTAAATAATGCTGCAACCGAACCCCGCATAAACGTCTTGACAAATCGATAAGTGCTTGTCCCTTTTGGTCTTGTAAGACCGAAAGTCTGAAAGGGACAAACAAATCTCATCAACTTGCGTTTGGTAGACTAGTCAGACTAAAATAAAGAGAGTACAAAATTTAATGAGAGGGGTGTGTAGCATTCACACATGTTAGGTCATAATTGAACTGACTGAAGATCCCATTCCCAACATCAAATAAACCACTCAATCTTGTAGGTGTTGCAAGCATGTGGCTAGAGATGACAAACTAAAGAGAAATCAGAAGATTCAATGATAACAGGGTGCTACCAAGATGTATACTCAGTGTATCATAGTTTTCTTCCTGTAGCACTTTCTTATTACAGAACAAAGACAGTCAGTTGTCTTCCGCTCACGATTCAAGACTAAGCGTTAGCGATTTGGCATCTTGACTATGCACCCAGGCCTACTACCGCTAACTTGGAAATCTATCATGTATCTTTATCACTTTGACGCCTTCATTGGAGTGCCAAAGACTAAAGGCATCCAAAGGACGGGGCACTCATCCCTATTTTACCATCGAACTTCTAGCTATGTGATGTAAACGTGAAATGAAATCTATTTGCGTCAAAGGCCAACAAAAATCTTGTAAGCCCATTCCAAATAAAGATAAAGATAAACTAAGTCTGCCTGCGACCACGGGTGTAACATCATGCCCGAAACGTCAGGATATAATAGGGATGATGACTGTAGTTAAAATAAATTATTTAACATTATGCACGTCATAATACACGAAGAAAATATCACTAAGATGTAGATTGCAGTAATTTTTGTACAGAAATTGAAAAGAACTTAAAAGAGTAGGTCATTTGGCAGTACTCAAACGTGACGTCACTTTTGAATATTTCATATAAAATTCCATAGTGGTGAATAATGGTGATCGTTTTGACAGTTCGAAAAAAGATGCTGATTTGACTTGCCAGTCATCATGCCTATTAAACGTAAGTTTACGCGATTAAGACCCGTTTGTCTTTAAAATATGAAGATAAACTAACTCTTGTAGGGCGAGCAGCTTGCGCTCAGCCGCACGCAGCGCCGCGCCGCCTTCGTAGTAGTCAGACTACAGGCACCTACAACACAGGCACTCACTCTTGTAGGTGTCCACTAGGGCCTGCATCTTGTCGGTCCGGGCGAGCAGCTTGCGCTCTGCCAGCGGCCGCTCATGAAGCAGCCTCGTAGTAGTCAGACTACAGGCACCTACAACACAGGCACTCTTGTAGGTGTCCACTAGGGCCTGCATCTTGCTGTCGGTCCGGGCGAGCAGCTTGCGCTCGGCCAGCGGCCTCTCATGAAGCAGCCTCGTAGTAGTCAGACTACAGGCACCTACAACACAGGCACTCTTGTAGGTGTCCACTAGGGCCTGCATCTTGTCGGTCCGGGCGAGCAGCTTGCGCTCTGCCAGCGGCCGCTCATGAAGCAGCCTCGTAGTAGTCAGACTACAGGCACCTACAACACAGGCACTCTTGTAGGTGTCCACTAGGGCCTGCATCTTGTCGGTCCGGGCGAGCAGCTTGCGCTCGGCCAGCGGCCGCTCATGAAGCAGCCTCGTAGTAGTCAGACTACAGGCACCTACAACACAGGCACTCTTGTAGGTGTCCACTAGGGCCTGCATCTTGTCGGTCCGGGCGAGCAGCTTGCGCTCGGCCAGCGGCCGCTCATGAAGCAGCCTCGTAGTAGTCAGACTACAGGCACCTACAACACAGGCACTCTTGTAGGTGTCCACTAGGGCCTGCATCTTGCTGTCGGTCCGGGCGAGCAGCTTGCGCTCGGCCAGCGGCCTCTCATGAAGCAGCCTCGTAGTAGTCAGACTACAGGCACCTACAACACAGGCACTCTTGTAGGTGTCCACTAGGGCCTGCATCTTGCTGTCGGTCCGGGCGAGCAGCGGCCGCTCATGAAGCAGCCTCACGTAGTAGTCAGACTACAGGCACCTACAACACAGGCACTCTTGTAGGTGTCCACTAGGGCCTGCATCTTGCTGTCGGTCCGGGCGAGCAGCTTGCGCTCGGCCAGCGGCCGCTCATGAAGCAGCCTCGTAGTAGTCAGACTACAGGCACCTACAACACAGGCACTCACTCTTGTAGGTGTCCACTAGGGCCTGCATCTTGCTGTCGGTCCTGGCGAGCAGCTTGCGCTCGGCCAGCGGCCGCTCATGAAGCAGCCTCGTAGTAGTCAGACTACAGGCACCTACAACACAGGCACTCTTGTAGGTGTCCACTAGGGCCTGCATCTTGTCGGTCCGGGCGAGCAGCTTGCGCTCGGCCAGCGGCCGTTCGTGAAGCAGCCTCGTAGTAGTCAGACTACAGGCACCTACAACACAGGCACTCACTCTTGTAGGTGTCCACTAGGGCCTGCATCTTGCTGTCGGTCCGGGCGAGCAGCTTGCGCTCGGCCAGCGGCCGCTCATGAAGCAGCCTCGTAGTAGTCAGACTACAGGCACCTACAACACAGGCACTCACTCTTGTAGGTGTCCACTAGGGCCTGCATCTTGCTGTCGGTCCGGGCGAGCAGCTTGCGCTCGGCCAGCGGCCGCTCATGAAGCAGCCTCGTAGTAGTCAGACTACAGGCACCTACAACACAGGCACTCACTCTTGTAGGTGTCCACTAGGGCCTGCATCTTGCTGTCGGTCCTGGCGAGCAGCTTGCGCTCGGCCAGCGGCCGCTCATGAAGCAGCCTCGTAGTAGTCAGACTACAGGCACCTACAACACAGGCACTCTTGTAGGTGTCCACTAGGGCCTGCATCTTGCTGTCGGTCCGGGCGAGCAGCTTGCGCTCGGCCAGCGGCCGCTCATGAAGCAGCCTCGTAGTAGTCAGACTACAGGCACCTACAACACAGGCACTCACTCTTGTAGGTGTCCACTAGGGCCTGCATCTTGCTGTCGGTCCGGGCGAGCAGTTTGCGCTCGGCCAGCGGCCTCTCATGAAGCAGCCTCACGCAGCGCAGGGCCGCCTCGGGCGAGGCGAACTCGCAGAAGCCGAAGGTGCCCATCCGCTTCCAGGACAGCACCGGACCGCACGCGCTCACCAGCGCACGCATCATCGCGTCCGGGGCGCGCGTCGTTATGTTGCCTGCAAATTACATATAATTCAATAAATATCTTGAAACATCTTACGCGAATCGACTTAGTGCCATGGTAAGCTCAACTAAGGCTTGTGATGTGGGTACCGATCGGCTAGACTATGGAGGCTCTTAACACCTTATTCATAAATGTCTGCTTTCCTCGTGTTTTTTCCATCTTATCAATAAGTCGACAAGAGTGGAACGCAGTTTTGTGAAGCTGTAGACTGGTATTCAAAAGAATTCATTATCAAACGTTCTGCTTTCATGAATGGAGTTAAAAATCCATTCTGGGTTACTAAGGTATAGGAATAGGACCTAGATCAGTTACAAAGATGCTTGAAAATGACAATGATAAGAGGAAATTCATTGTCCCAGACAATCTTGACTTTATTGGGGGTATAAACAGCCTCAAACTCACGTAAAAAAACTTACGCTCAATGACCATTTATTTGGTCCACTGATTCAACTTACAGGAGCTTAAAATCTTAAAAGGGTATTATTGACAGACAAAAGACTGAATATAAATAGTGGGACTTAGTATGTGGTTTAAAACACCATTCCCTACAACTATGCCAAAATTCGCTTATACACGAGTTTTTTCCTCTGAGTTTGCTATGTTTGGTGTACTATATACTCTGTTTGGATATGTATTTAATGATAATGTAAAAAAATCTTACAGTCTTTTTATTGAAAACCAGGAATAAATAATAAGGAAATACAAATTATTTACATTGTTTTGATTCATTAAGTACCTAGTTTGTATTTTTAAATGCATTTTTCAATAAAAAGATACTGCAATATTGTTTACATTTAGTTAATTACCTAACAGAAATAGTCAATGAGCTAAAAAATTACCAATAAAGACAGTGATAGGCGTGGCCTCATTCTCCCTGGCGCCGTTGGCCTTGGTGGGCGGCCGGGAGATGACCGCCTTGCCGGCCGGCACCGCAGGCGCCTGCAGCAGCGCCGCTCGCGCGCCCACGCCGCCGTACGCTCCCACCATCACCTGCCGACACAGTGGCGCTATCAATATTATATGCCATACACCAAAGCAGGGACCTGAACCATTATTTTCTCCATACAAAAGCTCTTTTTCGTTCTTCGGTATATAAATTGTAAGTTAATGAAGTAATTTAAAAACATGATATTGTAAATTACATAAAACATTAAATAGTACATAAAGAGTATAAAACATTTTAAAATATTGGGCTATTTCGAGGTTTTTGTAAAATACCGGTTCCGGTCCCTGCACCAAAGAGCTTACCAAGAGAAGCGTTCGAAACTGGTCATATTTCCATGCCATTAGCAGCAGTGAATAATTTTCATTTGATCATGTATGATCAATGGCATAGGAGTAAGATTTTTTTGTCACAGATGTTGTGTCGCTGGTGTTATGTGCCACTGGCATCTCAATGAGTCAGACCATGTAATTAAATTATAACTTGACTACATAAAACACATTTTGAAAATGTTAAATAAAACTGAAGCAAATGGCTGATGGATCACCACAGATTAAATTCAAGTTCAAAACAGGCATTCTTCTACATAAAATAGTGCACAGATATTCATTTACTGAATGTTTAATGTGAACCCATAAAATTAAATTGATAAAATTATTTAGTAAGGGAGACACCATACAACTAGGAAATATTGCATATGGATTGATAAACAAACTATTTAACAACTAAAAGAGTATGGAATCCTTTCTTTATTATACAAGCATGATAGAACATAAAGCATTTCATCAAGAACTAAGCTCTTTGTTTTTTCGTACGCCATTAGGCAAAAAATAGCGAACTTTACATATAAACACATACACTAATTTGCCTAAACTGCCCAAAACAACTATGTAGTTCACACACTAGCCTAGAGAATTGCACATCATGTAACAAGACCTGTTTAGAACCAACTGAACTAGCATGTTTTTTTTTAATGTTGTTGCCAACCAAGCCTGCAAGCAGCAACACTACCGGCCTCAACAGGAGCTCTACATGACATCAGAGGTCATTGACTGATGTTTGAAAGTTTGATCTATCTAACAGCGACTCAAATCTTGGTTGCCATGGTGCCTGCTGTCGAAGCGGCCTCGTAACGAGATCAAGCACAAGGATCTCATGTCATGACCATAAAATACCAGGCAAAGTGACATTTAGGTTAGCCAGCAGGCAAAGCCCGGTTGGCTCTTCGGCGCCGCAGCAGTACTCACGTGCGTTGCCATCGGCATAGTGACGACGCCCGGCGGCAGCCCGTGCCCGTACGGCACGAGGGGCGGCCGCGGCGGAAACGACATGCCCTACACACGCAAAGCAAAACCGACACTCACTTTTCACTAATAACACATTCGACTCTAATAATATAAACTGTATAAATTCGTGGTATATATCTTCGTTAGACGAAAAACTTTACCGTCACGTAGTGCCGTGTACGAGACTTATAATTATTAATTTTATAATCACTAATGAGCCACCACGATTAGCAAATAGGCGGCCATATTTTTTCTAAAATCTTCCACAGATTAGAATAAAATGCCGTTACAAACGCAACACGGTATGGCCTGATGATCGGGTTTTTCATAGACTCAAACAGTGTTCATCTTCATAGTGTGACCACGGTATACTATCATTTTTGGCGGAAAATTCCAAAAATCTTGGGTAAGTCATGCCTTGTATTCTGAATGTAAATACCTTTAGTGTATTTTTTTTAAATACCTGAATATATTTTTGATTTCCTGTAATATATTTTTAAAATATACGTTACGTGACGTGCACCCAGTTAAAATTAACGAAAATACGTTTCATACGCATACGACCGAGGTGAGAAATGAAAAAAAGTCGTAATAATACATATTATAATTGATGTTTAATGTTTATCCTTCACTTTGTCCAATTGATTCGTTTTTGAGATGCAGATTTCAGGTTTGCGGTGCAATCAAATGATTGAGAACATGAAAGAGCTAAAGCTTAAAGTATAAAAATATGTGCACCTACCTTTTTTTTAAATCAAGTGATAGAGTCTGGCTAATAGAATATTGCCCCAACTTTTGGTGCGAAATTCAAAAAAAATCTAGGGCTGGATGTGTGACAAGCCCAATGATATATAAGTAAAGATACGTTATCGGTTATACTCTAACAAAATGAGCGAAATAAATACTTCACATCATACACCTACAATTTATTGACAGTTGACATACGCCTATCTTCATACTTCAAAATGCGTAAAAGAGATGGCAAAATACATATACTCTTATTTAATAAATAAAAAAGAGACAACTAGCGTTTGAAAATCGCGCGTGCATTCGTTTATTGATAAACATTGTTTTATCTTTGTTACTCTCGTTCTTAAACAGCATAAGCTTGTCTTTTTCTCTAAGTCAGTCAAAAACGTCAAAATGGCGTCCTATTTATTTTCAAAAATATAATAAAATAGAAAAATATATGTAATTCAGTTTAATTGCGCATGATGTGTGATACTAAGGGCATTTTTGCATTTTATTTTGTGGTTTTCACTATTGTATAACATAAAATGACATTTTAGGGCGCAGTTCATGTGATTTGCGAGAACTCGGCAGTGGTACACACCTCTCGGTGGTCTGGGTAGGACTAAGAGCGATTGTTAGAATTATCACAATCTGAGCGCTTCACTTTTAGAGCCGGTGTAACATATCTTTACTTTTTATATCATTGGACAAGCCCCAGATTTTTTGAATTTCTCGCCAAAAGTTGGGGCCATCATGGGGCAATATTTCATTAGCCAGACTCTACCACAAGGAAATAAATGTCAACAAAATTTAGTTAGTCGGAATCATTTTTTTTATGCAGTTGTAAATTGCAATCTAAAATTCTTGATTCTTTTTAGTTTAAATGCTGCGACCATAATATAACATGGACGTCTAACGCCAGAGATGGGCAGAACATAGCGCTTTTCTCATAGACATATTATTTATAGACCGAGTCTATTATATCTGTGGGTGACGCCGGCAATGCCTGTGAAGGATCTTTGTTTGGGTATACTAGTGCACCTAAACCGCAAATAGTAAAAGTGATTAAAATAAACCTTTTCATGTATATTTCTGTTCGATAAGTGCACGGAATGTGATAAAAGTGATGACTTGTGTGGTTCTAGGGTGTAAAAACCGCCAGGGTTACCTGAATGAACAAAATAAAGACATTACGTTTCATCGGTAATTTAGTTTTGACTTGAATTTTAAAATTTCGAACCTTGTTAAGGTAAAAGTAACTGAAAATCGATCGGCTGAATCGATGTTTTGACGTGACAACGTCTTATAAATTGGTTTGCCGGGTGACACTTCAAGAAACTGCGTTACGCTCCGCTCACGTTTTGCGCTCACAATGAGAGCGAGTGAGAGGCACGCGTCCCTTCCACTCGGGCATGGTTAGCCCGCCTAAGAGATTTTACCACTCAAAGTCGTTGTCACGTAAAACTTTCGCCCGTATACCGACTTTACAGGCAACCAATTTTTTTAATTTCCAACAGGTTTCCGCAGGACACTGAACAAAGGCTATTATGGGTCAAAAATATCAAAAAAGCAGACGACTGGTGCCCTAAAAAGTATTCAAAAATTATGCTCCGCACATTTTTAAGCTGTTGTTTCAGGCAAGGGCGTACCCATAAGTTATTACATTCTGACGTAGTACCCACCATATTTGGTAATCATCCAATGTCATGTCAACCAGAAAGTAAAGTAAGTTTAGTTTAATAATGACATACTTGTGTACATTGATTAATTATAAAGAAGCCATCATACGAAAATTGTTAGGTATGCTTTAAGGGATGATAAGTTCCGTAAAACATGTTATAATGAGGGTTTTCTGAAATGCCGTTCACCAGGGCGGCAGCACTGAGGCGTCAGGTCCAGAAACTTGTCTAAATTCTCAGAGCGCCTATAGTTTCGTGTTTAAATTATTTGTACAAGTTAATAAAATTATGTAAAAAAATAAAATGACCTTCTAGTTAGTTGTTCTTTGAGGCTAGATAATTGTGTTTCTTAGCGGGACCTTAATACCGCTAAGTGGCGCCAACTAGTGGAATACGTTTTAGACAGAATACTTCTTATGACATTTGACATTTTAATTAAAGAAAATATTTCATTAATTTTGTGATTTTATTTTTATCCTAAAAACGAAATCATGACATATTAAGGATCGCAGAAGATCGTGATTCTGAGTAGGAAATAAGGTTTATTCCCACTGTTCATCGCTACCTAATTTGGTACAAATATTATTATTGCCGATAAAAGCATACGATGAAGACTGGACAACACTTATAGTAATGACATTTTATCTAGTCAGGTTGGTAGCATTGTTCAAGAAAATGGAGTCAGTGATATAATTCACGACCAAGTAGAGCTACCTTATTTGTCTCCTTTTCCTTATGGAATACATCTTGAGATGGTAAAGGATGACAATAGTTTGTTCAGTGGCCTATTTCACCATAGTTACAAGTGTGACAATTGTAAAATATCACTGTTACTGACGTCACAGGCCTCCGTAGGCTACGGCTACCGCTTACTATCGAACGGTCCATGTGCTTGTTTGCTACCAACAAAAAATATTACTAATAACGTTTTTAAATCATTAATAAACTACTTTTTACTTTCCGAAACCCGTGACAATTGTCGCATGGTTTAGTACAATTCTCATTCAATCTTGACATGAGGTTCGGCTTATGTCGGAATTTCGCTACAATTGTCGTGTTTTTTGTGACAATTGTAATTTTGCTTCGCAAAAAAGTAGTTATTTACTGCTGATTTACTAAAGTTCCTGCACTAAATTTTATGTTGGTGGCAAACAAACGCAGGGCCCTTCCGATGGTAAACGGTAACTGTAGCCTATAGACTCCCCAGATGGCAGAAACGGTAAATTTACAATTGTAGCACTTGTCCATGTGGTGAAATTGGGGCCAGGTATGTCTTAATACACGGAATCTTCCCTATATTTTATCTGTGGCTTTTCTTAACACCGCGCATATTTCGGCGCAACATCTGACAAATGTTTATAGAATATGGCCAATCAAAACTTTGATGGACCAATCACAACTATTTTGAAATGGCGGTTTAAGTTTTTATAAGTTGACATATTGAAATTCATTGCCGTGATCACAGATAAAATATAGGGAAGATTCCATGTATTAAGACAAACCTGAACAAACTATTGTCATCCTTTACCATCTCAAGATGCATTCCATAAGGAAAAGAGACAAATAAGGTAGCTCTACTTGGTCTTGAATTCTATCAATGACTCCATTTTCTTGAACAATGCTACCAACCTGACTAGATAAAATGTCATTAACTATTAGTGTTGTCCAGTCTTCATCGTATGCTTTTATCGGCAATAATAATATTTTTACCAAATTAGGTAGCGAATACAGTAGGAATAAACCTTATTTTCTACTCAGAATCACGATCTTCTGCGATCCTTAATATGTCATGATTTCTAAATGTACATTTTAGGATAAAAATAAAATCACAAAATTAATGAAATTTTATCTTTAATTAAAATGTCAAATGTCATAAGAAGTATTCTGTCTAAAACGTATGCCACTAGTTGGCGCCACATAGCGGTAAGGTCTCGCTAAGAAACAATTATCTAGCCTCAAAGAAAAACTAACTAGAAGGTAATTTTATTTTTTTACATAATTTTATTAACCCGTACAAATCTTAGAATTTAGACAAGTTTCTAGACCTGACGCCTCAATGCTGCCGCCCTGGTGAACGGCATTTCAGAAAACCCTCATTATAACATGTTTTATGGAACTGATCATCCCTTAAAGCATACCTAACAATTTTCGTATAATGGCTTCTTTGTAATTAATCACATGTGTGTCATTATTAAACTAAACTTAATTTACTTTCTGGTTGACATGACATTGGATGATTACCAAATATGGTGGGTACTACGTCAGAATGTAATCACTTATGCGCGTACCCTTGCCTGAAACAACAGCTTCAAAATGTGCGGAGCATATTTTTGAATACTTTTTAGGGAACCAGTCGTCTGCCTTTTTGATATTTTTGACCCATAATAGCCTTTGTTCAGTGTCCTGTGGCAACCTGTTGGAAATTAAAAACATCGATTCATTTTCTGAGTTGGCTATCAATACATTTATCGATATCACGATCGGTCTCTTAGGTACAACACTATGCGATACAAATATTTGAATCCCACTATTTATAATTACATTACGAAGGCAAATACGAATGATTAATTCACAAAACAACACACATATATCCGGCAACAAATATTGAATAAGATTTCCAGTTACTTTTACCTTAATAAGGTTCGAAATCTTAAAATTCAAGTCAAAACTAAATTACGGGTGAAACGTAATGTCTTTATTTTGTTCATTCAGGTAACCCTGGCGGTTTTTACACCCTGGAACCACACAAGTCATCACTTTTATCACATTCCGTGCACTTATCGAACAGAAATATACATGAAAAGCTTTATTTTAATCACTTTTACTATTTGCGGTTTAGGTGCACTAGTCTACCCAAACAAAGATCGTTGACAGGCATTGCCGGCGTCACCCACAGATAATAATAGACTCGGTCTATAAATTTATATGTCTATGGCCGTGATGCATTAAAGAGGGGGTGACATTTGTCAACTAAAATTCAGGGACCGTTTTTGAAAGGCAATTTAGTTAGTATGGCGTGCGGCTTCCATGTTTTATTTATTTTGTTCGTAGTTTAAATGTGTTACTCTAGCTTTGGATAGCGTAATATACTCTGACAAACCAGTTTATCACTCAGTACACCAGAAAAAGTGTATCCATCAATCTTTTTGGGGCGGCAATAATAGCATAAAGGTGCGGTTAAACTAAAAGAGCATTGGCTGTTCTAACCTCCCACTCTACGAAATTCGATCGGTATACAAAACGTGATTTATTTTGTTGATTTTGTAGAACGGGCGCTAGAACAGCGAAAAAAAAACGCATCAAAATCCGTTGCTTAGTTTTTTTAAGAATATCCTACAGCGAAGGGCAAAAATATGTATACACTTTTGCACCTTATTTTTACGGCTAAAATAAAAAAGTGTATACATATTTATGCCCTTGACTATACATAGGCACAGAGAAACCGATTTTGTTTTAGACATGAATGTACACAGATAAAATATAGGGAAGATTCCGTGTATTAAGACATACCTGAACAAACTATTGTCATCCTTTACCATCTCAGGATGTATTCCATAAGGAAAAAGAGACAAACAAGGTAGTTCTACTCGGTCGTGAATTATATCACCGACTCCATTTTCTTGAACAATGCTACCAACCTGACTAGATAAAATGTCATTACTATTAGTGTTGTCCAGTCTTCATCGTATGCTTTTATCGGCAATAATAATATTTTTACCAAATTAGGTAGCGATGAACAGTGCGAATAAACCTTATTTCCTACCCAGAATCACGATCTTCTGCGATCCTTAATATGTCATGATTTCTAAATCTACACTTTAGGATAAAAATAAAATCACAAAATTAATGAAATATTTTCTTTAATTAAAATGTCAAATGTCATAAGAAAAGTTCTGTCTAAAACGTATGCCACTAGTTGGCGCCACTTAGCGGTAAGGTCCCGCTAAGAAACACAATTATCTAGCCTCAAAGAACAACTAACTAGAAGAAGGTCATTTTATTTTTTTACATAATTTTATTAACTTGTACAAATCATTTAAACACGAAACTATAGGCGCTCTGAGAATTTAGACAAGTTTCTGGACCTGACGCCTCAGTGCTGCCGCCCTGATGAACGGCATTTCAGAAAACCCTCATTATAACATGTTTTACGGAACTTATCATCCCTTAAAGCATACCTAACAATTTTCGTATGATGGCTTCTTTATAATTAATCAGTCTACACAAGTATCACATGAGTGTCATTATTAAACTAAACTTACTTTACTTTCTGGTTGACATGACATTGGATGATTACCAAATACGGTGGGTACTACGTCAGAATGTAATCACTTATGGGTACGCCCTTGCCTGAAACAACAGCTTAAAAATGTGCGGAGCATATTTTTGAATACTTTTTAGGGCACCAGTCGTCTGCCTTTTTGATATTTTTGACCCATATTAGCCTTTGTTCAGTGTCCTGTGGAAACCTGTTGGAAATTAAAAACATCGATTCATTTTCTGAGTTGGCTATCAATAGATTTATCGATATCACGATCGATCTCTTAAGTACAACACTATGCAATACAAATATTTGAATCCCACTATTTATAATTACATTACGAATGCAAATACGAATGGTTAATTCACAAAACTACACACATGTATCCGGCAACAAATATTGAATAAGATTTTCAGTTACTTTTACCTTAATAAGGTTCGAAATTTTAAAATTCAAGTCAAAACTAAATTACCGGTGAAACGTAATGTCTTTATTTTGTTCATTCAGGTAACCCTGGCGGTTTTTACACCATGGAACCACACAAGTCATCACTTTTATCACATTCCGTGCACTTATCGAACAGAAATATACATGAAAAGCTTTATTTTAATCACTTTTACTATTTGCGGTTTAGGTGCACTAGTATAGCCAAACAAAGATCGTTGACAGGCATTGCTGGCGTCACCCACAGATATAATAGACTCGGTCTATTAAATTAATAAGTCTATGTGAATGTAGGATTAATATGGATTTGACAACGTAATAATAATAGCAAGAACGAAAGGGATGGTCTTATTAAACTTTTAACTAGTGGAAGTGAAAAGGAACAATAATCGTCCGTCCTTATCACTGTGCCACTATTTTTTGTGTGACACTTAGCATCTATGTGCCAGACAAATGCGTT